>RDPX01000186.1:1333303-1380581 GCA_003991215.1 Morbakka virulenta
ACTACACATAACACTACTACCACTGTTACTACTACTATTATTACTATTACTACTATTACTACTATTACTACTATTACTACTACTACTATTACTACTACTACTATTACTACTACTACTACTATTACTACTACTACTACTACTACTACTACTATTACTACTACTAATACCACTACTACTGCTACTACTACTACTACTACTACTAACAATAATAATAATAATAATAATAATAATAATAAAAGTAAGAAAGTACTTTATTAGCCCTAGGTCATTAGTTCTGACTCGCCTAATAAGGAGAATTACGGTATAAAGATCAGCCAGTTAAATTTTTTCCAAAGTAATAATAAAAACAATAGTAATAGAGTAATTATAATCGGAATATTGCAGACAAATCAAATTAAGCAAAAAGAAGCGAAAAAGAAAGTTGGGAATAAATACAAGTGAAGAGTCAGGAAACTACTACAAACGAAACTGACTGATCAAAATGTTATATAAAAATAGTTATCTCAGCCTTGTCTTTGCAGAGATATTTTGCAGAATCCTTGGGCTGGGAGAATGAAGAAGGGCTTTTGGATAAAGAATATGCATGGGATTCACAACTGAATTACGGAACAACTGATTAACATTATTAGAAATGGTGTGGTACCAACATGGATGACTACAGGTAGGGCAATTTTGTGTATTAAAGATACTAGTAGAGGCAGATCTGCGGATAACTATAGACCAATATCATGTCTTCCACTTATGTGGAAAGTTTCGACATAATGAGATTTATGCGTACATGGAGGGCAGAGATTTATTCCCAGTTGAACAGATGTGGTGTAAAAGGAAAGCAAAGAGTACAAAACATCATTTACTTATTGACAAGGCTATTATTAACAATTCAAAAATAAGACATACAAATCTCTCCATCGCCTGGATTGATTATCGTAAAGCTTGGAGTTGCAGACAACCTTAAAGAATTGTTGGTAAGAAGCATGCCTAGTTGGAAAACAATATTGGTGGCAGGAAAAGAAGAATTAGGAAAAGTAAATATTCAGAGAGGAATCCTTCAGGGAGTCTACTTGTCCCCATTATTGTTTGTCATTTGTCTTTTACTAATGTCAATTTTACTGAGAAAATGTAAGACAGGATATCAATTTAAAAAAGATCAAGTGAAAGTAAATGATCCCTTTTTCATGGATGATTTAAAGTTATTTGCAAAAGATGAAAGGGAGATTGACTCATTGGTAAGAACTGAAAATGTCCACAGTGAAAATATGGGTATGAACTTTTAGGGTCCAAAAATGTGGGAGTCTTGTAATGGAAAGTGGAAAAGTTGTGAGCAGTGATGGCTTACAACTGCCAAATGGTGAAACGATTAACAGTGTTGGAGAAGAAGGATATAAGCATCTTGGTATTTTAGAAATAGATGAGATTAAGAACCAACACATGAAAAACAGTATAAAAAAAGGAATTCTTACGAAGACTGAAGAAGATGCTTAAATCAAAACTGAATGGGAGGAACATAATCATTGCAATAAATACGTGGGATGTATCTGCTGGTATATTATGAACAATGACTGCGAAATAATGAGATATGCTGAACAAGAAGGAACTATGAAAAGCAATGAAATGAAAGATTTCAACGTGTGGAAACACCAGAATAGTGAAAAACATAAGAATAAATGGATAGATAAAGCACTGCATGGGCAAACAGTTAATGTTACGAAAAGAAATAATGCATAAGGATAAGAACTGGAATTGGTTAAGAAATTCAAGATTAAAGAAAGAAAGAGAGAGCACTATATTTGCAGCGTAGGAACAAGCAGTAGGAACAAATTACATAAAGAGCATTATTTACAAGGAAGATGTATCAAGAGTGGATTTTGTGGGAAAGCGGAGGAAACGACTGCGCATATAGTATCTGAGTGTCAGCAGCTAGTATAAGCACAGTATAAAGGCTGGAGACATGACAAAGTAACACACATTATCCACTGGAAGTTATGCCAGAAACTGGGTATAGACCATGGAGATAGATTATATACTCATAGAACACGCAATGCAATTGTAACAAATGACTTTAGATTATTATGGGATTTCCCAATACAGACAGATTACAGACTAGAGCATAACCAACTGGACATTGTTTTTGAAAATAAAAAGGATCGATCATGCTTGCTTATTGACATAGCTTGCCCCTTTGATACAAGAATTGACAGGAGAGAAAAGGAAAAGATCGAGGTATATCAGGACTTGAAGAGAGAGATCAAGAGGATGTGGAATGTAAAAGAGGTTACCATTGTACCATTAATTACACAATGTAACAGCATTTTTGCTTGACACACTTTTTCGATGTTTTCCAATGTATTTTTGTGCGCTGAATCCGAAAATCACATTTATTTTTCTCAACCATCGTTCGTTTCTATGTTACTGAGCATAGTCACTTTTTGGAAAAATACTTAAAATTAATCAAAAGCTGAACCTAACAATATTGCAGTACAACAAGACAATGAACCACAATGTAGCATTATTATGATAAATAGCAAGTTTACACCATTTAAACGATTGTGAGAGGCTGCCAGCTAAATTTGCGAGGCCTATGTAAAGTGTAACACACTAGGTAATGTTAGTTATTAGCATAGCATAAGTACAGAGAGAATAGTTGTTATACATATAGCTATCAAATGCTGTCACACCTGTAACTGTAGAAAATGCGTGCTCTATAGCTGGAAGAACTTCGCCGAACGTGATTGTCTTGAGTGCTCCGATTTATCACTTCGCACTATTGACCATATGTAGTCTCCCATCATTGTGGCATCCCATCGTCCTTGATACCTACGTTCCATGGTAGCGATATCTTGATGAAATCGCTCCCCATGCTCCTCGCTGACAGCTCCGAGGTTGGAAGGGAAAAAGTCTAGATGTGAATGTAAAAAGTGCAGTTTCAAAGACATGCGACATCCCATGCACTTGAAAGCTTCGACAAGTTGTGAGACAAGAGTTTCGTAGTTTGGACTTCTCTTGTTACCAAGAAAGCCCTGGACAACACTTCGAATAGCGCTCCAGGCGTCCCGTTCAATGTCGCTCATTACAGCTTCGAGTTTATCGGATTCCAGCATCTTCTTAATCTCTGGTCCAACAAAAACGCCTGCTTTGACTTTTGCCTCAGACATCTTAGGAAACATGGACCTAATTTCTTGAAAAACTGGTCCTTCCGTACTNATGGAAAGTGGAAAAGTTGTGAGCAGTGATGGCTTACAACTGCCAAATGGTGAAACGATTAACAGTGTTGGAGAAGAAGGATATAAGCATCTTGGTATTTTAGAAATAGATGAGATTAAGAACCAACACATGAAAAACAGTATAAAAAAAGGAATTCTTACGAAGACTGAAGAAGATGCTTAAATCAAAACTGAATGGGAGGAACATAATCATTGCAATAAATACGTGGGATGTATCTGCTGGTATATTATGAACAATGACTGCGAAATAATGAGATATGCTGAACAAGAAGGAACTATGAAAAGCAATGAAATGAAAGATTTCAACGTGTGGAAACACCAGAATAGTGAAAAACATAAGAATAAATGGATAGATAAAGCACTGCATGGGCAAACAGTTAATGTTACGAAAAGAAATAATGCATAAGGATAAGAACTGGAATTGGTTAAGAAATTCAAGATTAAAGAAAGAAAGAGAGAGCACTATATTTGCAGCGTAGGAACAAGCAGTAGGAACAAATTACATAAAGAGCATTATTTACAAGGAAGATGTATCAAGAGTGGATTTTGTGGGAAAGCGGAGGAAACGACTGCGCATATAGTATCTGAGTGTCAGCAGCTAGTATAAGCACAGTATAAAGGCTGGAGACATGACAAAGTAACACACATTATCCACTGGAAGTTATGCCAGAAACTGGGTATAGACCATGGAGATAGATTATATACTCATAGAACACGCAATGCAATTGTAACAAATGACTTTAGATTATTATGGGATTTCCCAATACAGACAGATTACAGACTAGAGCATAACCAACTGGACATTGTTTTTGAAAATAAAAAGGATCGATCATGCTTGCTTATTGACATAGCTTGCCCCTTTGATACAAGAATTGACAGGAGAGAAAAGGAAAAGATCGAGGTATATCAGGACTTGAAGAGAGAGATCAAGAGGATGTGGAATGTAAAAGAGGTTACCATTGTACCATTAATTATAGGAGCTCTGGGCACAATTGGAAAGAACTTTGAAAGGGGGTTGAAGAAGATTGAAACCGAATGTAGCATAGAACGTTCACAAAAAGCTTGCCTGTTAAGAACTGCAAAAATTATTAGAAAGATACTGGATACCTAAAGCCAAGGGACTTGGGCTGATGTCCAGCAATTAACCGGCAAATAACATCAATGTTATGAGACATTTGAATAATAATAATAATAATAATAATAATAATAATAATAATAATAATCATCGTCATCATCATCATATTAAATCCTGCAAAGATCAACCCCAATTCCGCATGAAGCAGGATGGGTAACGTAGGCATGGCAATCCAGTCATATCTATAGCCAAAAGGGCTCTGACAAAACATCATCATATTGAGTCAAATTACCAGAAAATCGAACAGCTATGCTGGTCAAACTGGTAAACATTCATTCAGCAAGGAGCCAGACTGATTACGAAACGTGTAATACAAGAAGGAACTCCACCGCCAACTCTCAACCACTTGTGGAATAAGTAGCCGAAGTAAGCCTTCAAACAACGGCGCAGGATGAAAAAAACAACCCTCGCAGAAACAGAAGAAGTAAATGGACTCGGGGTGAGTATAAAAAAAAATGAATGGAATTGTTTGTCGCTATTCAGAGCGCAAGGAGCGTGGAGTGTTCCGTCCAAGCCATGGTTTGTGACTGAGGCAGACTAACCTCTGGGTGAAAGGTGAAATCAAGTAGCTTGTCTGTGACCCACTCTGAGGCCAAGCCAACCTCACTCCCACGTGGTGTGCCCTGGATAGGAAGTCTCGTGATTTGTGAACTAGAGAGGCTCTGGCTAGAGAGTAACAGCCTGAATTTTTGTTACCGGAGGATGAGCTTCAGGATGCAAGGTGCAGGGTGCAGGGCCCACCGGCGTGTAGACAAGTCCCGATGTTCACCAAATTGCTCACCCAGGAATGGGTTAAAAATCCCTTACTACCTGGTGAGTAGGTATTGGATTACCAAAGGCTAGGCACACCGCCGATAACTGTGGTTGGCGTCTGCAAGGGCATGCGGCTGTAGAATATCCTGCCAAATTTCAAACATGCGGATCACAAATCGAAAATTCATACCGGATTGGTCGAGGCCCGGGGTAATGACGACCGCCAGCACCACTGACCAGCAGGGTGGTACCGGAAACTATGCTACTGCGGAACAACGAAAGAAAAGAGTGAAAAGAAGTGGAGGCAAAAAGAGGAAGGAAAAGTGCAAGAAGAAGAAGACCAGGCAGATGACCTTGAGAATAAGTGTATTGAATTTGGGAACAATGAATGGAAAAGGAAGAGAAATTATAGACCTGATGGAAAGAAGACGGATTGACATACTATGCGGGAAACAAGATGGAAAGGGAGTAAGTCCAGGCAACTTGGAAATGGATACAAGCTAGTATACCATGGAACAGATAACAAAAGAAATATTGTAGGAATTGTGCTGAAACTCTGTGATACAGATAGTGTTTTGGGAGTGGAGAGAATATCTGACAGAGTGATGAGCCTGAAAGTAGATATGGATGGGACACTACTGAATGTGGTTTGTGCATACGGACCACAGGTGGAATGTTCACAGGAGGAGAAAGACAAGTTTTGGAGGGACTTGGACACAATATTCCTTGGGATACCTAGAAGAGAGAGAAGTGTGATTGGAGCTGATTTTAATGGACATGTGGGAGAAGGAAACAGAGGAGATGAGGAGGTGATGAGAAGACATGGTTTTGGAAGGAGAAATGTAGAGGCCCAAGAGATAGTAGTTTTTGCTAAGAGGGTAGAGATGGCAGTGCTAAACACTTACTTCAAGAAAAAAGAAGACCAAAGAATCACCTATAAAAGTGGTGGAAGGAGTAGTCAAGTAGACTACCTAGGCTACAGAAGAAGGCAATTGAACGAAGTTACTGACTGATTTTTACTTGGAGGAGAGTGTGTTGTTGCACAGCATAAAGTGTTAATGTGCAAGCTTATGATTAAAACCAAGAGGAAAAGTAAAATGCAAGTTGAACCAAGAATAAATTGGTGGAAGCTGAGAAAAGTGTCGGAGGAAGTTCAATCGTAAGTTACAAGAAGAACTACGTTCAGTAACGGATGTGCTTGAAAATTGGTCTGAACGTACTGAAAAAATCCGAGAAGCAGCCGCGTCAGTCCTGGGGGTAACATCAAGTGGCAGTAGACCATGCAAGGAAACATGGTGGTGGAATGATGCAGTGCAAGAGAGTATCCAAAGCAAGAAGGAAGCAAAGAGGGCATTTGACAGATCAGGTCAAGAGGGAGATAGAATGGAATTTGTGACCAGAAGACAGCAAGCAAAACAAGAGGTAGCCAAAGCGAAGAAAGAAGCGTACAATGATCTTTATGACAGACTGCACACAAAGGAAGGAAAGGAGAAAAGGATTTATCCCGGATTGCGAAGCAAAGGGAAAAGGCATCAAGGGACATCCAACATGTTAGAGTTATCAAGGATGCAGATGAAAGACTATTAGCAGGTGAAAATGAGGTGTTAGAAAGGTGGAAAAGTTACTTTGAAGGTCTCATGAACACCGAAAACCCCCGAGACGTCAGAACTGAAGAAGCTCAGAGAGTTGAACGTGAAGTTGGAGGGATAGACAAAGGTGAAGTAAGGCAGGCATTGAGGAAAAGGAAAAATGGAAAGGGCTGCAGATCCAGACAATATAACTATTGAAGCATGGAAGTGTTTAGGTGACTTAGGCCTAGAGGTGCTCACAAAGCTCTTCAATAAGATCTCAGAGCTCGAAGAAATGCCAGTCGAATAGAGGAGTGTGTTGATCCCTTTGTATAGGAACAAAGGAGATGCGCAAGATGAGAACATTCAGAGTAGCAGAAAAATAATGTAAGATTAGTGAAAGATATGTACAAGGACAGTGAGACTGCTATCAGAAGTGCAGCAGGAATAACTGAATGGTTTCAAGTCAAGGTTGGACTCCATCAAGGATCAGCGCTGAGCCCCTTCCTATTTGCCATAGTCATGGATCGACTCACTGACGAAGTCAGGAAAGAAACACCATGGACAATGATCTTTGCTGATGATATCGTGCTGTACAGCAAGACAACGAATGAGGCTGAAGAAGAACTGGAGATGTGGAGAGATGCCCTGGAAAAGAGGGGAATGAAAGTAAGTAGAGCAAAAACAGAATACCTTGTGTTAAATGGGAGAGAGAATGACAGAATAAGTATGCAAGGATTAGACGTCACAAAGGCTAAAGACTTCAAGTAACTGGGATCCACAGTGCAGTATGATGGAGGATGCGACAGGGGAGTGAAAAAGCGATTACAGGCAGGATGGAATGGGTGGAGTAAGGTAATGGGAGTAGTATGTGACAAAAGGCTATCACCAAAAGTGAAAGGAAGAGTATACAGGACAGTAGTGAGACCAGCTTTGTTGTATGGGCTTGAGACGGTAGCAATAACAAAAAAACAGGAAGTTGAGTTGGAAGTGGCTGAGTTGAGAATGCTGAGGTGGTTGCTTGGGGTCACACGCCTGGACAAAATCCGAAATGAGTACATCAGGGGAACAGCACATGTTAGAAGATTAGGATTGAAACAAAGAGAGGCAAGACTTAGATGGTTTAGACATGTGATGAGAAGGGAAGAGAACTATATCGGAAAAAGAATGTTAGAGATGCATCTTCCTGGGAGGAGGAAAAGAGGAAGACCAAAGAGACGTTACATGGACGCAATTGAAGAGAAAATGAGGGCGCTGGGAGTGAGAAGAGAGGACGCTGAGGACCGTATCAAATGGAGATGCATGATCCGCTGTAGCGACCCCTGACGGGAGCAGCCGAAAGAGAAAGAAGAAGAAGTTTGTCGCTGTTCAACTTAATCCATCGGGAGAAAATAATACCAAGCAAACATTCTCCATATGGAGGAATGCAAACGTCACATCAAGACAGAACATTGATCCCAACAAGCTAGCTATTGTGAGAAGAGACATCATCAAGCAGAAGGCATGGAGATGGAATCAATCAGACAACAGGTAAGGCAAGCTTTGCAAACAAATAACATCAGCAATGTTGAAAACACTGGACAACGACAAGATGATGACTACTTAGTTAACACAAATCACCCACAAGATAAAAATGCCAATAAAGAAGCACATGTGAGCACCACATTAAAGAATTAAAATGATGCCTTCAAAGAATTGTATGATATCATTATCCAGAGATGTGTTGAAACATAACAACAGGAACTATAAGACCGAAACATCCTGTCTAAAATAATAAAGGAGAGAAAAACCAAGCATCTGACGAAAGAAGCCAACAGCGTTATAGATGAAATCAAAACAAATAACCCAGAAGCGATAGACTTCACACCCATTAATCAACTTTGCTATGCAATAGCAGTGGATCACGACAGAAATGACAATTCCAAACAAAGGAAAATCCAGGAGAAAAAGAAAGCAAGCCAAATGGAAAGAAAACAACGAGAAAGATGTCCAGGAGAAAAGGAGTGACCTACTGTGCTCATAGAGATGGAAAACAACACCCTGACCTACCAAAGAAAAAACCAACAAATGAAAAAGAGATATGGCATAAAAACAAATAATCAGAGGATATGAAAAGCGAAGTAAACGGTTCAGGGGGAACAAAACCTTTCAAACAGATGCCAAGACGTTTTGCAGAGAACTAGAGAACATCCAAGTGGAGGTGAAACAGCCACTGCCTCTGACTAAAATTGAAGACTTCTGGAACAAGATATGGGAACACGAAAATCACTACAAAGAGCCAGCACAGTGGACAGAAGTAGAGCGAGACAGACTGAAAGATCGGCCTCAACAAGAACGGAAAGATATAAAAAAGACTGAACTTGGCCTGGCTCTAAAGAAAGCAAAGAAGTGGAAATCAACTGGAGTGGATAAGGTACCAAACGTTTGGCTAAAGCATTTTTAAGTCACTCATCCCATGATATTGCTAGAGAATACACCAATATCATTAAAAGGACAAAATGCCAACACAATGTCTAGAATGGATGACACAAGGTCTAACCTGCTACCCAAGAACAATGAAACCAAGAACCCAAAGAACTATAGAAAAACAACCTGTCTAGAAACAATGTGTAAGATCTTGACAAGCGTGATCACAGAATGAACTCACAACTTCCTTGAGACCAACAACATGCTACCCACAGAACAAAAGGGTTGCAAAAGAGGAGGTTATGACTGCAAGGTTCAACTCCTTATTAACAAAATGGTACCGGAAGACAGTAAACTCAAGAAAAAGAACCTGAGTACGGTATGAGTTGATTATTGCAATGCATTCGACAGTGTTTCAAAACTCTTTGATCGTCAGGGGAAGGAAAATCCATTGAATCTCGCCAACTCTTATCACCTTCATGAAGACAAATTTAGGATGCGGGAAAACTACCATGATGCTTAACTATAACGAAGGGTCAATCACAACCAGACCAATACATGTGAGAAGTGGTATTTTTCAGGGCGACTCACTATCTCCCTTCCTCTTCTGTTTATACCTAGCTCTACTCAGTACCTTGTTGAATTACACCGGAAAAAAGATCAGACATCTATTCTATAGGGATGATGTAAAGACGTACGCCAAGTAATATTACCAGTAGGAACAACTACTTTAGACAGTCAAAGTCTTCACTGACGGCATCTGTATGCAATTTGAACTAGACAAATGTGCAAAAGCTATTTTCAAAAGGGAAAAACTGACATCGGCATCTGACTTATAATTGGAAGCAGACACCACCACAAAGGAGCTCATCCAGGAAGATACCTACAAGTACCTTGGTGTAAATGAGGGTGATGGGATTCAACATGCAAAAATGAAAGAAAACGTTAGAAAAGAGTATTAGAGGAGAGTTCGATCAGTCATAAAAAATGAATTAAATGCTGCAAACAAGATTCAAGGTATTAACATATTGGCAGTCCCAGTTGCTGCATACAACATTATCAACTGGAAACTTGGAGAAGTGAAGAAACTAGATACAAAGAGAAGAAAGCTATTGATGTCAGAAAGAATGTATCACCCAAAGGCAGCTGTCAAATGACTATATCTATCACAAACATTCGGTAAAAGGGGACTCACTTAAGTTGAAATGGCATTTAAAATCACAACAGTGGGTCTGAATACTTATCTAGATGCAACAGAAGACGATCTGCTAGCACTGGTTTGTGAACACGAATGTATTAAGAAGCTGTACTCCATCCCAAAGCAAGCTGAAAAAAATACTGAAGAACTTAACATCATGGAAATACCAAGGGAAAATGACGAGTCAGTCACGGATTTTGCGGAGAGAATCAAAGAGGAAACGAATAAAAGACAATGACTGAAACATGGGACGCAAAACTAATACACGAACGATATCAAACAAGAATGCACAAACCAATGTCCACTAAGACCAGGAAAATAAGTGGTTTCCGAGTGCAGGTCTCAAGGTAGAAGCAGAAGGAATGACCATAGTAGCACAAGACCAGAGCCCGACTACAAGATTTTACCAACATAGAATAATCAAAGACGGAATAGATCCTATCTGTAGGATTTGTAACGGATCTAAGGAGATCGCTGATCACAGAGTATCAGGCTGTCCCACATTAGCAAGAGCAGGTTCATTCAGAGGCATGACAAGGCAACAGGCCACATCCATTGGAAAATGTACAAACATTTTGGACTCCCAGCAGCACACAAGTGGTATGAACATCAGTCACAAACTGTAACAGAAAACAAAAACATCATAGCATTGTGAGGCATGCCGGTGAACACAGACAGGGAGATCAAAGCCAATAGGCAAAACATCATTGTCAAGAAAAAAAAAGAAGAGATCTGCATAATGACTGAAATGATCGTACCATCTGAAAGAAATATCTCCATTAAAGAAGTTGAAAAGCTGTCGAGATAGAAAAGGCAAGACTGTGGGAAATGAAGGTGACGACAGTTCCAGTCGTATTTGGTCTACTTGGCCTCATCCAAAAGGGATTGAAACTAAGACTGCAACAAATTCCAGGAAAACCAACAATCGAGGTACTCCAGACGATTGTACTCCTTGGAAGTCCACACATCACACGAAGAATGCTCTCAACAAACTAGACGTATCCTGATTACTGCCCGAGAATCATGGTTTGATTCCGGTCTGTAAGTTCAATTTCACCAAAGTGTAAACTAAAGCTAAAAGATAATACCAGGTTGACGTCTGGCAGGTGCAGCTTGTCTCACTGCCAGGAAGGGGTCTTTTGATTTGTTAGCAACCTTTCTAAAGATTGTGTCTTGATCAAAATACCAGTGGTTGTGTAACCTAAAATTCACAAAAACTGAGTTTAGTGAAAAATGTCCAATCTTTCGGATTCAGATAGTGGTCTTAATGAGACTGGAATTTTGTGTATAGGTCTTTTGCTTGGCAGGTGTTTCGGGCACAGCAGCGAAGGACGGGGTCGTCATCTAACTGCAGCTAAAAAGAAATGGTCTAAGAAAGCATATATAGTAGTAATGGAGTGCTATTTTGGATAAGATCCTGTCGATGAAAATGAAGTACCAATGAGAGGATATAGGAAAAGATTGCACAGGGAATGGTGAGAAAAAGGCTCATTCAAAGCAAGTGTACCGCCGATTTGCAACCAAGCAAGATTGACAAGAAAGAGTGGATGGGTAACAGAGGTAGAGCTTGAAATGATAAAAAGATTGGTTGAAGTTATGTCGACTAGTGTGATTGGGAATGTAAGTGTTACAAATCAAGAAAAAGAAGCTGAAGACGTTGCTACTGTTAAGGAAGCTGTTATGAATACCATGAATAATGTAAATGAGATTAAGCAAGATGAAGGAGATGAGCCAGCTATTTCTGTTGAGAATGCTACTGAGAAGGAAAGAGTCATTTTATATGAAGTAAATAAAATATTTTACTCAAAAGAAAAGTTTGATAACATTGATAACATTCAAAACAATTGACTTTAAGAGACTCAATGACACTGTCAAAAAGGTTGACAAGATTTCAGAATATTTCCGAACTTCTTGCATCATAGAAACTAACAATCTTATTGTGGTTGTTTCTGTATGGGTTTCAAGACAGTTAGATTTAATAAAAGGCAAATCAATTCAACTAAGTTCCCATGGAGGAAAGGCAGGATAGAAGATGATATTAAGGACTTTCAGAAAAACATCAATTTACTATCAATTCCAAAAGTGGTCGATTAAAAAGGAAAAGGAAGATGGAGAATTGTGCTAAAATTATAAAATTTCACGGAAAGGATTACAGCTGATAGAAGAACTCAAACAAGGAGCTCTAACAAAGATGACAAAGATAAACATGTATAATGAGAGGATTCAGCAATTGAAACAGAATAGATTATTCAATTCTGATCAGAAGAGACTATTTTCTATGACATGCTGGGCTAAGTCAAGAGTAAAGTAAAATTCCAAATGTTGAAGGGAGTAGAGAATCCTGGAGTGGAATATGGAGTGAAAATAAAGAGCATAATGGAAATGCTGAATCGCTGTTACCATTAAAACTGGAGAGTAATTACAGAAAACAGGAAGGTTTAGTAATTTCAATGGAGAAAGTATTAAGCCAAAGTCAAAAGGTTCTAAAGTGGAAATTTCCTGGAAGAGACCGAGTCCAGGGATATTGGATTAAGGGATTATCTTGCCACGAGAGAATACCTTGTCAATTAAATCCTATTTTAACAGACAGTCAAAAAATTCCTGTGTGGTTAATTTATGGGAGGACAATTTCATGCCTAACTAACAAGGATTTTTTTCAGATCACCTGTACAAACTGCTAGAGGAAGAAACTATACTACCTGATGAGTAGAAAGGCTGTGAACGTAAGTGTAGAGGAACAAAGGACCAACTTATGATAGATAGAGGTGTGTTGAAGGAGTGTAAAGGAAGAAGAGCAAATTTAGCAATGGCATGGATGGATTATCGTGAAGCGTATCAGTTGAATAAAATCGACTAGTATTCAGTATCAAGAACTGGAAATTAGAGCTAACCTCCTATGGTACTTTGCTTGATAATGTCAGCACTAGAAGAAGTATTTTCCAAGGTAGTAGTCTCTCATCATTTCCCTTTATTTTATGTCTAGTACCAATGACTCTGGTTTTAAGGAAAGTAAAAATTCTTTATGAAATGGAAGATAAAATTACAAATCTTCACTATTTACTTTTCATGGATGACTTAAAATTGTTTACCAAAACTGAAAACCAAATTGATTCTTCAATAAAATCTGTGCATATTTTCAACAGAGACAGAGGGATGGAATTTGGAAATAAGAAACGTGGTATGTTGGTGCTAAGACAGGTTCAAAACGGATAAAAGCAGCTAATGTCAAACTACCTGATGGAAGTGTGGTAAAAAATATCAAAGAGGAAGGCTATAAATATCCTGGAATTCTAAATATGATAAAATCAAGGAGACAGATATGAAAGAGCAATTCACAAAGAAGTATAAACGGCGTACACGATTAATTGTCAAATCTAAACTGAATGGTAGAAACAAGATCAAAGCTGTCAATACATGGGCAGTGGCAGTGTTGAGGTACGGAGTTGGATTTATCAACTGAAACGTAGATGAAGAAAAGGATCTTGACAGAAAAACTCGGAAATTATTTACCATGCATAAAGGGCTTTAACTAAAAGGTGATGTAGATCGACTTTATATTAATCGAAAAGAGGTGGGAGATGATTAATGAGTTGTGAAGATATCTAAAGAAATCAACTGATACTCTCTTGCAAGATGTTAAGCATGTTGGCATATAAGATGTTAAGAACTGTCAAAACTTCTGAGTTTAAGATATCTTTGAATGAAAACAGGAAAAAAGCTTGGAAAAACAAACAAATGTATGGTCAGTTTATCAGAGATTTACCAGATGCCATTGATAAAGAGGTATCTTGGAAATGGCTCGGTAAGTGTGAATTAAAAATCCAGACTGAGGCATTGATATGTACGGTAGAAGGGCAGGCTATTAGAACTAATTATGTTAAGCATATTATTAAAAATGCTGCAGAATCACCGAACTGTAGATTATGTGGTCAGAAAGGAGAAACAATAAGCCATGTCATTTGCAAGTGTACCACACTGGCGCAAAAAGAATATAAAAGGAGACACGAAACAGTTGTACAGATGCTCAATTGGAAGCTACGTGAGAAATTTCAATTAGAAAAACCTGAGAATTGGTATGATCGAAAACCTGATGTTTTAGTTGAAAATGCTAATCATAAGATCGTATGGGATATGACGATTCAGTGCGATAATGAGATTAAGGAAAGGAAACCAGACACAGTCTTCATCGATAATAGGGAAATGTCTGCAGTAATTATTGACATAGCCATACCAGGGGATAATAAGACATCTGAAACAGAAAAATTTAAGGTTGAAAAATATCATGACCTCAAACTGGAAATGAAGCGACTCTGGAATCTGAGCAAAGTTATGGTGGTATCAATTGTTGCTGGGGAACTATGAAGTGTTTCAAAAATGTTTCCAAACTTAAAAAAGGATATTGGAATTGAACTAGGGGTATATCTTGTTCAAAACACTGCTATAATAGGAACAGCTAGAATAATAAGAGAAGTATTAGAACATTAAAATGCAAGGGAAATTGTAAGAGACCTTTGGATATTGGTAATAACCAGCTTCCTTACTACACGCGGTATAACACCTGCCTGTGCTTTTATCTACAATTATTATAAGAACACCAAAAACAGTAACACCAATGGGGGTGGTGTCCTATCGTGGCAAATGTATTAGGAAAGAAGAGTCCTGATAAAAAACATCTAATCATATTAGTAATAGTTATAATAACATTATTAATTCTAATAGACAACAATTATTGAACCATATATGATTATCAATATTATCTCACTATGACTAGTGAGTACAGTAAGTACACCTGTCTGCGTTCAACCAAATTATCTTGTAACCTCTCACTGAGTATAAATTTTCTTTCTGTGTATAACTAGATAATTTGGGTTTATTTACGACAATGGAACTGTATTTAAAACTGAAATATAATATAATAATCAAACTCTATTTCAAAATGATAAAAATTAATGAATAGCGATCACAGAAACAATAAAAATAAATAAATTTTAGTATCAATTTGAAAACAAATATTGATTTTAGCACGAAACACTAATAAACTAGTAAGTTAAGTAACAATTATTTTGACAAAATTACTGAATTCAACAAAAAGCAAAGATTACATTAGCTCTAATTTGCATCGGTTTTTATGAAGATTTTTCTCCTTTTTATTTCTATAACTTGTGACATTTCACCTACGTACAATGATTTTATTTCTTTGACTTCAGATTCCTAAATAAAATAAGATTCAAATTCCAAGCTATTTGATTGTAGGTATTTCTGATCTGCTTGTATGGAATAAAAACCAAATTGACGTCAAGGCATTGCTAAAAAAAGCACATTCTCAATCGCTGTTTGAAAATTAACAAGAAATTCGTTTTCCCTGTATGTTGATACATGTTTATTCAAACAAAAGCTTCCACTGAACTATAAGTGACATTGATGCTTTTCAATTAGTGGTCTTTCTTGTTAATCTATAATTGCTGTACCAAAGTCTTATTTTCCTTGCCAAGAAATATTACCATTTAACACAAGTTATTGTAAATATGCCATATGTTAGGAAAACATATCAAACTTCATACCTATTAGTTCATTTTTCAGTGAAAATCCCCATAATACAAAGAAAGAAAATATCCTTGCATCTTTTTTCATCGTAAGATAATTACAGAACTCTATCTTCTGGAACAGATTTCCATTCCATTTCATCTTCATCGTATTTCTCTTCCACCAACCATGGCTTGTTTGTAAAGACAGAACGAGTCAGTTTTTCAAATTGACCCAGATCTTTCTTTCTTTCAATATACTGCCTTCGTACAGGGCTGATCGTATCAAACTCCTTATTTTTCTCTAAATGCAATGTTTTTGTTTGTTCTGTGATCATTTGAAGACTTACTTTCTCCTTTTTGTCTGACTCGCCACATGTTAACAACAATGTCAAACCAGACTTACGTTTTTTCTTCTGTTTCTTGACTTTTTCCTCGTTGAAGTCTTTTCTGTTTGACTTGGTGTCATTGAGTTTCATAACAGTATCAGACGATGCTACTGTGTTTTCACGTCTTCCCATCTTGGCGTTAGTTTTTTAGTGAGCTCATTTCTTGATAGTAAAAATGGTAAGCTTGCTGTTTCAGTTGACGATTTCGTAAAATGAACAGGTGGAAAGAGCAACCGTCTGTTGCACATAACTCTAGCGCTGTTTTGCTGACGTCTCTCTCTCACTTAATTTCTATAATCACTGGAAAGAGCCTTAAGGTGCCAAACCAGAATTCTTAATCGCATTTTATTACATTGTGTTTTTTCACAGTACTTCTGTGAAATTCAAATAAATCCTGAGGTATTGACTAAAAGCCATAATGTGGCAGAAAGCAACAATTTTACTATTTTTGTTTAATTCCGAAACTTATCTTTGTTGTTGATAGGCAAAACTAGAACACAGAAAATATTATGAAATAAACTTTCTTAACTCCAGATAAAAATTTTTTTAAGGTATAAAATCTTGTACAAAGTATATTGCTTAAGTTATCTGACATAAAATCAGGAAATTGAGTTTTGAAAGGAAGGCATTGTTCTGTGTTTAAAGAGTCTGCACATCTGTTTAGCTTCCTAAAACAGAAACCAAAATTGTCACAAGAAACATAGATAAAATGACCTTTATCAGGATCTCAATCAACACAGAATATAGAAATCTTCTTTTAGTCTGTACCAAGTCTTCCATGATGCAGCAAAACGTGATCTTGGTACTAGCGTTTTTGTAGCAATCAATCAAGGTGTACAAAATAATTCTTTTTCACCATTCTCATCTATGTCTTTCTATTTGAAATAATATTGAACAGGCAAGAGAAATGTGAAGAAAGCAGCTTTTAATTTGGTGGTCAAATGAAATCAAATCTGTCTTGTTAAATAGCTGTGACCATTGATGATCTTGACCTATTCCAATCAAGTTGCAACGGTCTAGCCATCCATCGAAATTAGCTTAGAAATCAAACTTAAGAAAAAAAGTGTCAACGACGACAACAGATATAGTAAAACCAGCACTTGACATCGGAATAAAGAGGAACAGAATGGATTTGATAAACATATGTAGTTACTTTGTCTAAACAATCCTACAGAAAAAGCAAAGGGATAACAATTAAACACAAATTACTATCCCTGTATCTACCCCTAAATCCCAAAAAGGGTAGTCATCCACGCTAAATTGAAAATCTACCTGACTTTAACTGAGTAGTTTCACATAGACTTTCTTTTCTTTCGTGCAGATTTATCTTATGACCTGCAATGTGGTACGTGTGTGTACGTTTTATTGGCTGCCAAATGATCGAATAATAGGCATCTATCAGGGCGTCCATGAAGGCAACCTCCACGTGGTGATGCCTGGATGCTGATTAGCCAGGTTTTTCTGACTAGTTAGTAACGAATAGCCTTCGATTCAAGCTGTTCTTCCGTACCATTGAAGAAATCGATCTCGTCGTTCATGTGATTTTGAATCTGGTTCGTCGTCGATTTGGAGAATTTTTTTAAAAAATCCAACTAGGAAATGTGCGTCTTCGACGCCCCTGTAGTTGAGAGAGATATTCCCGGTGCAGCCTACTCACTTGGTCTCCAGCAGCTTACACACACACACACACACACNTGAAGGCAACCTCCACGTGGTGATGCCTGGATGCTGATTAGCCAGGTTTTTCTGACTAGTTAGTAACGAATAGCCTTCGATTCAAGCTGTTCTTCCGTACCATTGAAGAAATCGATCTCGTCGTTCATGTGATTTTGAATCTGGTTCGTCGTCGATTTGGAGAATTTTTTTAAAAAATCCAACTAGGAAATGTGCGTCTTCGACGCCCCTGTAGTTGAGAGAGATATTCCCGGTGCAGCCTACTCACTTGGTCTCCAGCAGCTTACACACACACACACACACACACATCAACCAGACGTGACTCCAGGATACCGCCACTCTCTCCTTTTAGGTAAGTAACAGTGTTCAGTTTATTGTTTTTCACTGCTTTGGCAGAGCGACATCATAAACAACTAATGAAGTAACGTAAACAATACAAAATGAAATTCGTTATATTTAACGATATAATCTAGTCTTTGTCCATTTCTAATGTTGTTGAAGTATTTTAGTGTTTAGTAATCAGTGTGACGCCTTAATTATTAGATTTTAAGCAACTTTTCTTTGTAGTTGAAAGTCCTATCTACAACCAGTATCCTTGTGAAACACCTGCCAGACTCCAAATTTCATTCTCATCAATTCAAATTGTCATTTGGTACCATTATTTTGTTGGTTGGGTAGAAAATTGGGTAGGAAAAAAGAAAATCATCTGAAATTAGACAAGCATTTATTCATCTAAATATTGCAAGTCCTATTTCACCAGCTATATAGATTACGGAAATTTGCAAGTAAATAAATAAACAGTAGTAACCAAGTGGTTAAATTAACAGCTTACCATTAGAGAGGTTCCTGGTTCGATCCCCTTCCACTTTCATAGGAGTATTGAGCCTTATCTGTTTCGGTGATAAAGAGGCATCCTACTTAGTTTGAACATGTTTAAGTAGATAGAATTAGAAGAAAGAGAAAAGCAACACCTGAAAAGATGGAAACGTACTAAACTCAAAGGAGAAAGTAACCATTTGCTTTGAAGTAGCTTTCAGCTTTGCTGAGGGTGAAAGGAGATCGAATAATCTAAAGAACCATTCAGTATTGGCATTTCAACACATCTGCTTTATTTAAAACAATATTTTAAAAGCTCTTTTACAGTTTTATATATTTCTTCCAGCTAGTAAATACCCACCGAAAAGGGCAAATGGAAATTGGGTGGCATTATTACTACTAAAAAGCGATTTACTTTGAGTAGAAAAAGGCCAGTGGATCAACAAAATAAGAAAAAGTGAAAGTGAAAAGTACAAAGCAGAGCAATTTTATTTCAATTGATATATAATATATTACTACATTTGAATATGTTTTCGGAGATGGATTTGGGAGAGAGAAAGAAATCAATACACAAAATGGATTGAAAGAAAATAACAAATTAAAAAGAAAAAAAAGAGAAAAAATAACCCTTTGCACTGAAATGACTACCAGTTTTGCTTTTTGTTTGCTTTTATGGTTGATAAAGAAAAAGACAATGGAATGTTCATTGTCCTAATACAAGACAATTTCTAATTCCGAATCTGTCTAATTACCAAAACTATAAAAATTAGTTTTAAAATTTTCCTCATTTTTATGATTCTCTAGAAAGTTCACAGACGTAAACCAAGATCTGAGCTGGCGTACAAGTACCCAGAACCAAAATTTCAAAATTAGTCTTGAAAAAATCGCTGACATACGCACTTTGTTACTTCTGCCAAACAACCCCTACCCACCCATGCTACTGATGGAGCCCACGAACAGCAATGATAAACCAATAGCAAACTCAAGCAAAAAAAAAATTCTATGGAAAGACTTGTTAGCAAAAAAAAAGTCAGATTGTAGCTTAAGGATTCCTGTGACAAATAAAAATCATTCCTTCGCCAAAACACGAAAGCAACGAGAACAGTTCAGCACTACTCCCTACATATCTTTCTTTGTTCACATGCACTATGCACTGTAATCCAGCGACGTAAATTAGTGTTCAGTGCACTTGCACTGTGATCCAGGCCTAGTAGTTAGAGTCTGGTGCAACTACAGTCAAACCTAGAGTCATGGCTTAATGTTTAGTGCAGTTGGACTGTAACGGAGAAACGCAGCGCAGTGCACAGTTTACTTGCACTATGATACGGAGCGGAAACTTAGTGTTTAGTTCACTTCCTTGGTGACCTCGAGGAGTTGCTGGAACCTTAGTGTTGTGCACAATTGTTCTGCGATCAAAAACATAGCTTAGTTTTATTGTACTTGTACTGCGGCGCCCTTGAGTAGTAGCTCAGTATTGGGTGGATATGTACTGTGATAGTGTACTTGTACTATGATACGGAGAGGAAAGTTAGTGAATAGTTCACTTCCTTGGTGACCTCGAGGAGTTGCTGGTACCTTGGTGTTGTGCGCAATTGTTCTGCGATCGAAAACATAGCTTAGTTTTATCGTACTTGTACTGCGGCGCCCTTGAGTAGTAGCTCAGTATTGGGTGGAGTTGTACTGTGATAGTGTACTTGTACTATGATACGGAGAGGAAAGTTAGTGAATAGTTCACTTCCTTGGTGACCTCGAGGAGTTGCTGGTACCTTGGTGTTGTGCGCAATTGTTCTGCGATCGAAAACATAGCTTAGTTTTATTGTACTTGTACTATGACACAGAGGTTTCAGTTTAAAGTAGAAAAAGCTAGGAAATATTACCGAAAGTCCTTGTATATTTGTCTGTAAGTGAATCCGACTGTGATACTTCTGAGGGATTTTTTCTAAAACCATCACTTAACGACGTAACACCACCTCCTCCACTGAGAAGGTGTCGGTTTAGGCCTTGGGTATATAACTATTTCTATGTATATGCCAAGCACTTCCTTTTTTCCCCTTATTTGCACCAAACGAGTTTAAAAGTTCAGATATCAGATAATATGGTATCTGTGTCCCTATGTCCCTATACATTGTCCATTTTTCGGAAAACCTTTGCCATAAATATAATCACAGCCAAAAATATAATCACAGTCAAAATATACACAGTCAAAAATATAACCATGATTATGACAATGACTATCACAAGGCTAATGACTATGACTGACTATAACTATGACTAAAACGATGACTTTAATTATGACTATGACCGTCACGATTACTAGGATTAGGACTAGGGCTAGGATTATGGCTATAGTTATGATAATATTAATGACTATCATAATAGCAAAGGCCAGGACAAGAACTATACCTCTTCCTTTAGCTATAACTATAACTAAACTATAACTAATTTTAACTATAACTATGACTATGGTTATGACTCCAGCCACGACTAGGTCTAAGACTATGACTGTGACTGTTTTAACGACTAGGGCTAACACTGCGACTAATGTTTTTCTGTCAAGGTGAGTAAGTGAAACGATATCACTCGCTGAATTTACTTTCCGTCAAGTTCATAGTGGAAGGGAGAATGGATCATAAAGGATATTGTTTTAATACAAACAAGATCTCTCTATCTGTCTATGTGTGTGTACATACAAACACTTAAAAGTCCAGCGAATTATTTTGATAGTAGGTATATTTTTCTCCCTTACTACCATCTTTGTCCAAAAATTATTTCTTGGTGGTACAATGTTTTAAAACCTGCTCTGATAGCGCAACTACCAAAGCAGGTATTTATTCATATTCATAATTTTATAAATATGAATATTGACTAAACCACAAAAGTACTTACTACCTTATTTGAATAAAATAACAAAAAACGGAAGATCTTGTGATCTATGAAACAACTCATCGGTTAACAACTGTTCTGTGATGAAAATTAATGATGCTAAGGGATGAAAAACTATTGAAATGTGGAACTACAGAGGACTGTTATGCATTCATTCGATTGAGAAAACCTCTAATCTTTGGGTCACTGAAAACTAATTATTGAAAATAGGTGATACATTTCTGTCTGAGAGTATCAGAGGCGAAGACTTGTCTTTGGGAGAAATCTTGCAGAGTGACGTGGGGTAATATCCCTTACTAAGAACTGTATAAAACAAAGATTAAACTTTATGGAGGGATTGGCTGGCTGTCGTGCGGTGAATGTTTTACGACGGGCGGGTGACCGGACTGGTTTCAAGAGCCAACATCAGCTCCTGACAGTGCACATGAAGAAGAAGAAGGAGCTGTACACGGCAAAAGTAAGAAAGAATAAACTAATGACATGTTTCTCTGACAAGGTAAAAGACACACCTAGCTGATCGTGGTAGGTGTAACAAAGGGTGCAGATAGGGAGATATAAATAATGTCCCTGGAGGTGACACGACTTGTGGCTGATTATTGTAACTCTTTTTTCATTTCCTGTCGGTCGGACTACTTGTCTGTTTCTGTCTTCCTGTATGGCTCTTCGTCTTACTGTCTTTCCGTCCTTTTGTCTCCGTTTATTCTTACCTCCTATTCGTTTTTTCAAACCTTTTTAGTTCATAAGTGCAGACAATGATTTCGTGGAGGGAGATGATTTTTTTCACGTGAATGATATTGGACAGCGTTCAAATCAACAAAAATGTACCAACATTTTATACTTTTTTATGTATGTTGTATATTTCTTAAAAGTACCAAGTAATGAATAAGAAAATGCATGAATAAAATGCTTAAATAAGTTCAAGTATTTAATAACCAGTGCTCTTCATTTTAATAAATCTGAACGGAATTAAAACATCGCAAATAAAACCACGTTCATTTTGGTCAATAGGTTTTTTGGCTGGCAATGGACCAAAACGTCAGAATAGGAAGTCACGTGAGATTTTTTCTGACCAATCAAGAGAAAAAAAAAACAAGGGCGAGAAAGCGCGCCACTTTCTGTGAGTGGGCATCTAAAACAATTGAAGACCACACGGAATTTTTTGATCTACAAAGAGGAGGTGATGAAAGTGAAATATGCATTGCCTCCAATGCTCCTAAATGAAAGGCAGATTCGACTCTGGCAATGACTTTGAACTGTTTCAGTTCAAAATTTTTATTACATTCGTGGTTCAGCAGTAGATAGTGCGCTGTTGCCGAAACACAATTAATAGTTTTGCACTGCTTTCTTTAGCTGAACTCAATTGACTTGAGGTCTTTCTCTGTAAACACAAAGCAGAAGTTGTGCTATTCTATCAATACTCTATCAATATCAATATTTCAGCCATACACCATACATACCTGGCATGAAACTGACATGAACTGATAAACAACCATACTTAAATTTGTGGTAGACAAGACATCCTTTGTAGGCAAAAGAAAAGTTTCGCGAGGTGAAAATTACTTTGGATGCAGTAACACGATAGCATTCGGAAATTACCCTGGAAACCATGCATCCTTATCGCTACAATTGAAATGAAACACTTTTGAAAAAAGAAAGTTAATCTGTAAAAAAGGTTGCAACTCAATGATTTTACTTTCAAACTCTTCTTCTTCTTCTTCTTCCTCTTCTTCTGTGTGCCATGTCATATAGCTTGGGCTATCATAAATTTTCACTGTGAATCACTTCCCAGTTCCTGTTCAACTGCAACCAATCTCTATTGTTGTCAAGCTAATTTTGTTCTTTTCTCGTTGTCCTTGGGTTTCCTTGGATTTTTTACTTACTTGTTGTTAATTCTATCATGTTTCCTTTCTAATTTAATGACCCAAAAACTATATTTGCTCTTCCTTGATCTCCCTTATTATCTATGCTCTTATTAATATCAACACTTCATCCTAACTTTTCCTATTCGAAAAACGATTTTTTTACGTTTTCCTGTTCCACAAAATCCAAAAGCTATCAATTTTTTGAAAGCAATTTTATCTTTTAAACTCTTGCATCAATCTTGACAAATCCTAGCATAAAATTGCCTCAATATAGAGAGCCCCAAGGAAATTAAAAATTGAGGATGACACGTGCTGATTAAATCCAATTTTAGATAAGAGACAATATGAAAATCGGACATATTTCGTTTTTAAATGATACAGTGCACAGGAAAATTGTTGGTTGTTTTCTTAGTACTTGACTTACCTAAAAAATTGGAGGTAGTTCTTTAAACAAAGAGATGCTACACGTAATACCGATCTTTCCTTGAGACTACCAAAAATGAGGACAGAATATGGAAAAAGAGCAGTTTCGTTTACTGGCGCGAAAATTTACAATGAGCTACCAATGGATGTGAGAAAGATAAAAAAATTTAATTCTTTTAAGCTATCTGTTAAACAATTTTATAGTTAATCAGTTTTTATTTTTAAATCCTTTAAATTTCTATTAAAGTAGTTTCTATCTTAATTTTACAGGGCGCACATTGATAACAGCATATCTTTTTGTTGAGGTGTTTTATCCTGTATAAAGATTCATTATAAATAAATAAACAAATAAATAAATAAACAAATAAATAAATAAACAAANCTTTCCTTGAGACTACCAAAAATGAGGACAGAATATGGAAAAAGAGCAGTTTCGTTTACTGGCGCGAAAATTTACAATGAGCTACCAATGGATGTGAGAAAGATAAAAAAATTTAATTCTTTTAAGCTATCTGTTAAACAATTTTATAGTTAATCAGTTTTTATTTTTAAATCCTTTAAATTTCTATTAAAGTAGTTTCTATCTTAATTTTACAGGGCGCACATTGATAACAGCATATCTTTTTGTTGAGGTGTTTTATCCTGTATAAAGATTCATTATAAATAAATAAACAAATAAATAAATAAACAAATAAATAAATAAACAAATAAATAAATAAATAAACAAATAAATAAATAAATAAACAAATAAATAAATAAATAATAAATAGATCGAGAAAGCCTGGCACCTTTTAATGTGATAGGCTTAAAAAAGCCTGACACTTTTGGCGATGAGTTCTTCTGACGTGGAGTCGAGTTCAACCAAAAGAACAATGCAAGGGTACGAGCAAAATAATGAATTCTTTTTCTGCTATAGCACAGCATTTGGTTCTAAACCGCAAATGCAGTGAAAATTTCAAAATAAATCAGCTCAAAATACATAGCTGAGGCAGGTCTACCTTTCATTTGTTAACATTAGAGACAATTCTTATTCAGTTTTTATCACCTCTTTGCTAACAAAAAAAATTGTTAATAGTTTACAATTGTTTTAAAAATCAGTCATCAAAAGTGATGGGCTTCCCTCAACCTACCACAAACAATTTTTGGGGGGTGGGTGGGGTGTTTTCGATAGTGTCTTTGTTTTCAGTTTTTCAATTTTTAATAAAAAAACCACTTGTAGTGTATTTTTTTAATCTGGATTGGAAACTTTTCAAATTTGCTAATATAATTAGGGTTTTTTTCTACATGAACTAAGCTGTATCTTAAGAAATTTGCTTACAAATACAGTGTTGTATAAATCCTGTGTTTTACGTGACAGTGGTCACCTTAGATTTCCAGTCGACTTAAGCATATTCTGTGAACATACTTACAATGGAAAAGTATTTTTTACTTAATATTAATGCTGTGATTTACAAATACTTTTGCGAATAGTAAGAAGAGGATTTACAATGATTCAAGCAGGATAAATTGTCAGTATTACTTCCAAAGCAGAGGTAGCAGAAGCAGATGTTGGCTCGGCAAGAAAGCACAGTTGGTAACTGATTAAACAAGAAATTCATATCAGCAAGCCTAACCACTAAGTATGCCTTTTTGTGGAGAGTTTATTTGACCAAGGTTCAGAGTCCAATAATATACTTTCCCCTAGGAATCTCGATTATTACAGCTAAAATCAGTCTTATAAGTTAATATAAGTAAATAAGAAAACAACTAAGTATTTAATAATAAAGACAACTAAATAACTAAATGATTAAGATTAAATAATGTATTTTGTTTTAGCATTTACAATTTTTAAATAATCGATTTTTATCTGGGGAAAAAGATTGAAATAAAATAATATACACTACAGTTAAATTACTTTTACTCTTAACAAAACTGGAATCCACTTTATTATTATTATTATTATTATTATTATTATTATTATTATTATTATTATTGTTGTTGTTTACTACAATGTTTCTCAAATCCTAGGTTGTTACATTCGGTATTACTTGGAAGCAAGTCACAACAAGTTACTAAAGGTTCCAAGTTTATCCTCCTCCGTATCTTACGTAGACAATACCTTTCTTAAGATTCATGCAGTACCTAACAGAGCCGTCTTTTGTATTATCCCAAAGTTTACATTTTCGTCGCATTCTTTACGGAAACCTATACATTTCTTACTAACTACGCCCAGAGCCCCTGTGACCACAGGTACCACCCTGACTTTTTTAAGTTCCCAAAGCCTGGCTATTTCGTCTTTTGGCCTGCTGATATTTCTCAATTTTTTTCGAGTTCTTTCTCTTGTACCCTCGTGCCTTCAGGGATGGCTTTATCAATTATTATGGCTTCCTTTGCTGTTTTGTTGACCAAGACTATATCTCGTCTTGTAGCTTGTATATGCTGGTCGCATTGTATCATCTTATCCCAAAGTATTTTGCAGTCCTCGTTTTCTATGCAGCTTTCTGGTTTATGGTTATACCAATGCTTTCCTCTTTCTAAACCGACTTTATAGCACAGAGACCAATGCACGTATCTCGCGACATTATCATGTCTACGTTTATATTATCTCTGCGCCAGCTTGGAACATTCACTAGTGATATGGCTTACACTTCCTCCCTTCTGGCCACACATCCTATATAATGGTCATTCAGCCGTTTTATCAATGTGGAACTTCAGGTAATTTGTTCGGAGTGATTGCTCTTGCGCACTACAAATTAATGCTTCGGTTGTGCCTTTTAAATTCCCTTTATCTAACCATGACCAGGTTCTATCCCAATCTGTTGCATCGTTCTCATTTAAAAACTGTTCATGTAGTCGTTTGTCCTTCCACTCTGTAAATAGCTTATTTTTTTGTTCTCTTTTGAAGGATTTTGGTTCTACACTGTTGTCTGTCTTCAAATTGCCATGCAATTTTACCATCTGTAATATCTCCGGGCTATTTTGCACATACCCAGCCAGACTGTTTTCCTCCGACCTAACGTAACTTTCAACACTGATCAACCCTTTATCACCTTTTTTCCATTTAACATACAAACTAGCAACATTTTTTGGGTTAAGTCCTTTATTCATGGTCATCAACTTTCTCGTCCTTCTATCAATTTCCTTCAGCTCGTCCTTTCTCCAGTTAATTACTCTAGCTCCGTATCTTATCAATGACACTGTCCATGTGTTAGTTGCTTTAACCTTATTCCATCTGTTGAGTTTGGGTTGTAGTACTAGTCTAGTTCTACGCAGATATTCCTTTTTAAATATTCCCTTCATCTTTCTTTCTTGTACTTTATTCCATTCGACAATCCCCAAATATTTGTACCCTTCTTCCTGTACAGCGACTACAGTTTCGTCTCTAAGGCGGTTTCCTTGAGTCTTAATGGGTTTACCCCTCTTCATAACCAACATGCCACACTTCTGCATCCCAAACTCCATTTTGATATCTTTGCTTATTGCATGTACAGTTCAAACCAAACTGTTGAGTTCACTTTCACTCTTACAAAATAGTTTCAGGTCATCCATGAAAAGTAGACAGCTTATTTTCATGGTTCCTATGGTTTATCGAGACGACATCTTTCTCATTACACTGGAAAGTGTTATCATGCAGATCACAAATAATAACGGTGACAAGAGGACTCCTTGGAAGATACCTCTCTTAATATTGACTTCCCCCAAAGTTTCACCGCATGCTGTTAGCTCTGTCTTCCACTTTGTCAATGATCCTTGCACAAAATTATCTCCAACATCCCTTTATCTTTCCATGCCCTGTGCATTCTTTGTCTATACCCTCTAATAGGTTTTCCACTTTCATCAGTTGGATTGCTTAGAAAATAACACTCCATGACCACTCTATTCAACTCTTTTTTCGTCCACTTTCTTTGAGCAATCATTTGATGACGACCGGGTCCCCGCTGCTGTACCAGGGAGCACCTACCGGACGAGGGATCTTCACAAAAAGTTCCAGTCCTATTAACGTCGTTATGTATATTACCATTTTGATTCATTGCGCTCATAAGAGGGGTAGTGGTGATAAGGTGTCACAGCAACCGGTATTATTATTATTATTATTATTATTATTATGTATACACGGCATACAATTGTATTAAGTGATAACCTGGAAAAATATACGCTTGAAGTTTAAAAAAATTATTATTATTATTATCAAATGTTTGATATGGTATACAACTTCAGTAAAATAATACTGCTATCCCAGTTGGACCAAGAAAAAAAAATATAAATAAATTTAAAAAATCTTATAAAATCGTTTTTTAAATGATTTTGCTACAGAGTGTTACCTTTCTTTTATTTCTTAGATCTAAAACAAATAAATTTAAAACAAATAGAATTAGATCTAAAACAAATAAATTTAAAACAAATAGAATTAGATCTAAAACAAACAAATAGAATTAGATCTAAAATAAATAAATTTAAAACAAATAGAATTAGATCTAAAACAAATAAATTTAAAACAAATAGAATTAGATCTAAAACAAATAAATTTAAAACAAATAGAATTAGATCTAAAACAAACAAATAGAATTAGATCTAAAATAAATAAATTTAAAACAAATAGAATTAGATCTAAAACAAACAAATAGAATTAGATCTAAAATAAATAAATTTAAAACAAATAGAATTAGATCTAAAACAAACAAATAGAATTAGATCTAAAATAAATAAATTTAAAACAAATAGAATTAGATCTAAAATAAATAAATTTAAAACAAATAGAATTAGATCTAAAATAAATAAATTTAAAACAAATAGAATTAGATCTAAAACAAATAAATTTAAAACAAATAGAATTACATTAAAAACAAATAAATTTAAAACAAATAGAATTACATTAAAAACAAATAAAGTTTGGACAAAGTCATGTCAATACTAATTCGACCAATCTAAACAAATTGTGCACTCTTGCCTACCAGATCAACCCAATATTGATGAAGTGTTTATCATATTTTTAATGTTCCAGTTACAGATATCGATTCAGTGGAACATTTTTGACCAGATTTTTATTACTTGTAGTGAGGAGATTCCTGTTTCCAAAAACAACTTGGCCGTGCATTTGAGCATTTTCTGTTCTTAATTTTATTTGAAGATCTCTAGTCTGTTGTTAGGAACTTTCGTGAGCTTTTTAATGGAATAGTAACTAAAGCTTTTTATTATATCACAGAAAAAGCATGACATAATATATTATCCTTTTTTGTGATTATTTTTATCCAAGTTAGCATTAAGTTCCATTACAAATTCTAAGCGGTCACAACAAGAGAGAAGGTAACATATGAACTTGAAAATAACAGAAATGATAACATTGAAGAAGCTGAACTTGAATAATACAGATTGTAGAACAAATGTTTGGAGAAGGTTTAATTATTAACTTTCAAAAGGGTTTGATATATTTTAGCATTTCAATGGTAGCGATATTTTGGATCATTAAAATGTTGATAAAGGCTTCTATTTTATCAAACCTGAGTTCGTTTACATGGAATTTCATATGACATTTTCATATGTATCCAAGAAATTCTACATATAGGTGATATCACTACAAGTCCATATGTTTTTTCGTAAGCAATCGAGTTCCTAAGAGCTGGGATTGAGATTTGGGCCAAAAGGAAACAACCCGTTAGCAACTCTCAGGCTGAAATCATTAAAACTCTTGGCAAGTAAAGCTAGTATCTTGTTTCAAGTTTACGAAACCGTCATTTTTTTTACAAACAAAAGTAACCTCTCTTTCTTATCTTTCATTCTTTGTGACATTAAACCATTATACAAATAAAATAAACTTGAAAAAGCTAGAAAATTGCTTATCAATTATAAGCAACTTCTTAGCAACCCGTTGGCAACTTTGAAATTATGGCTTCCTTAAACAACTTAGACTGAAATGAAAAATGGACTTGCTCATAAAAATCCCTTGTAATCAGGGAACATAACTTTGTAGTTTGTAATAAAGCTTATTACAAATTAGAATTTTTTATTTTAACTTTGAGTAGATATTAATAGCTTGGTTATTGTTTTAAAATCTCTGGTTAGAATCTCTTTATTTTGTTTGACGTTGATGTCACCCATTCAAAGTCTAATGTTATCCGTTCTCATCAAGCTACATGTTGATTCCCTGCATTGAAATATTCCTTCTTTCCTTTGTTTTTGTTATAATTATACATTTGTTTGTCTAGATATTCGTGTTATCTGATGTAATCTATTCCTGCAGAGGGAGATTTTTAGCTTTTTGGTTTTGATTTATCAGAAGTGTCAGTCAGAATGTTTTGCGTGATAAGCATTCTGTCTCCAAGCCTGATGAATGAATTTTCTCTGTTCAGTACAACGTACTTTAGTATGTGGTTCGCAAATCAATAAACCAATAGGATTCACAATAGAAACATGGAGTTTCAATGGCATTATGGCAAGAAATGATGAAACAAAAAAATTTCTGAAAAGTTTAACAGAAAATCTTTTCGGTTAAAAATGTTTAAAGAATCATTTTAAGAATTGATCTAAGATAAAATGTGAAATATAAATCTGGTAGCTTTTGTGATTGAGTTAAAAAGTGTTCAAAATGTGAGAGAATAATTACTGGTAAATATATAAATGATCACAAATGTGGTTGTAACGAATGTACAAATGGTGGTACGTACATTGATAAAAATCATAAATGCTATTTGAAAAAATTAAAAGTAAAAGGTAGTTACTGTAAATTGAACAAAAAGAAACCATGCAAGATTAACAAATCAAAGAAAAATATAATTTTTACGACTTTGAATGTACTCAAACTACTGAAATACAATAAGTTAACTTCGCAATCGCACAAGATTTTGATGGCCACAGATATATCTATAATAACATCAAAGACTTTTATAAAACCATTATAAACGATATGTCTAAAGGATAGACATTGTTTGGACATAATAGCAAAGGGTGTGATGCTCACTTTATTTTGAAATGGTTAGTAAACCAAAGTATGAAACCATATTGCAATGGTGAAAAATCATTCTTATGAAAACACCAAAATTAAGAATTTGATTTATAGATATTTCAAACTTCCTTCAGATGCCATTAAAATCACTTCCAAAACATACGGTTTGAATAAAATTATATGACGTTAACAAGGAATGCCTTAAAAATGATATCGGGGATATACCAGCAAAAACATTTTGTTCATAATAAATAGAAATCAGACGAACGAGAGAGGTTTCTGGAATGGTACGAGGAACGTGTAAATGATAAATATGTTTACGATTTTCAAAAAGAGATTATTGAATATTTCCGATCAGATGTAGAGGTATTCCGAAGATCAATGATAAAGTTCTGGGAAGACTTTATAAAATACGAAAGCATTGATCTATTAAAATACATCACAATGGCTAGTGTTTGTATAAGTATTTATCGTGCAAATCAAATGCCTATAAAAACATTAGCTATTGTACCTGAATATGTCAAAATGGACCATTTCAGTAAAACATCTATTATATATATTATATATATGTTATATATATTATATATGTTATATATTATATATGTTTTATATATTATATATTATATATATGTTATATATATTATATATATTATATATATGTTTATTTATATTAAATGTGCTCTAAGCGGTGATGGAAAATGTACAACTATTACTAATAAAACTTATAAAGTAGTTAGATTCTGTGATAAAGACAATACCATATTTGAATGGCATGGTTGTTTTTGGTATGGATGCCCAGTTTGCTATCGATCAGATGTTATAAATAATAAAAATAAAAAAGATATGAGTACATGAAACGCAAAAGCTATTGAAAAATGTAAAATTTGTCTGAGGTCTGATGAATATAAACATGTACAAATAAACGAATGTCAACTAAAAAATAACAAAGATTTTTAAAAGTTTGTTTATAGATATAATAAACAGAGAATTGGACCTTTGAACCCAAGAGATGGTTTTGATGGGAGTCGAACAAAGCTACCAAATTATTTTATAACTTTGAAGAGGATGGATGTGGTCGATACGTTGATTTCCATTTGCTATGTTGCACAGTACAATATTATAAAAAATATCCTGCAGGACAACTTACAAAAAACATTCATTCCTAAAAAACATGATCAAATGTGATATGGTTCTATTAAACGTAGATTACTGACACTAAAAAAGTTACACCATCCTGTTTTACCACAAAGAATAATAGTAGATAGCTATAAAAAAACACATGTTCACATCATGTAATATATGTGCTGAAACAAGAAATCAATTTCAAGGCTATACAATACTAATTATATATAAGGTATGGCATTTGGATAAAACAAGCGAAGATTTATTCAAAGGTTATATTCTAAATCATAATCAAGTAAGTATGAATTTAAAAAAACCCGATGAAAAATATATTTTCAAAAGTAAAAATAAGCCAAGATATTGATATTTATAAATGTGAATATAATGTTTATTTAAGAAGTATAAGTAAGCTTTGCTTAAATAGTCTTTTGGGGTAAATTGGGACAACGCTTCAACATTAATCAGAAAAGATCTGTTACAGAACCAACTGAGATTCATTTGGTATTTAGAGATAACACCTTGTCAAATTTAAACATTCAAGTCGTTAACGACGATGTGGTTCAAATGATATGTAATTTTTAAAGATCACTTTATTGACAATTCAAATAACACTAACATTTACACAGTGTGGTTTACCACTAGTCACGCTAGATTATTGCTATAGAATAAACTTGACTATTTACAAGAGAAAGTATTAGACTTTGATACTGGTTTAATAGTATACAACGATGATGGGTGAAAGAAAGATCAAAATTGGTGATTTCCTAGGTCAAATGACGAATGAATTCATTATCGGGTGAAAAGATTACTGAATTCGTTTCAACAAGGCCAAATTCTTACAGTTTTCAATATGATAAACTAAACAAAATTTATCCATTAAAACAGGATAGGTAAAAAGGTGTTTTAAATTAAACAATACAAATAACAATCTTTTGAATCATGATAGTTTGAGTAAAATAATGAAGAAAAATGTAAGAAAAATAAGAATTGTAATTGATTATAAGATCACTCGAAAAAACAAAAGTTTAGTTCACAATTATAACGAAAAAAGTTTTAAAACTAGGGTATGACTAAAAAGTTATTTAACGAGTAAATGAAAACTATATTGATACAGTACCGTACGGATATTAAATCAATCTCTTATCAAATATCGATAACCACAAATGGAGAAGATATTCAGTTGGTTCATTAAGCAAAATCATCTTTACTTTAAAAAAATATCGATAAATGAAAAATGTTTTTATGTTTTCAGATATGCTTCTATGAAATGAAACACAGGGTAAACTATTAGTTACCTAGGGTGAGTGAAGTTGTGTACTGGGTGTATAAAGGTAAAGGAGTAAATATATATATAAAAGAACAAAAACAATATAGAACGAAACTACGTATGACCATCAATGGAGACATAATACACATTATCATAAGTAATACAGAAAATATATATATATATATATATATATATAAATTATTTTAAAAAATTAATACAAAAATAATTCACAACACGAACATCAAGAGGGACGAAATACTTTTTCAAAAATTATTTTATTTAAATATTCAAGGTTCGACTTAAAATGTGAGCTGTGCTATTCATAATTATTTTTTGAACTCCTTGAAGAGATGATCTACCTGGAATTTGGCCTAGAAAATCTTGGGTGCCTTTTTTTATAATTCCTAATTCTCCAACTGCAAAAAAGCAAGATTTTTGTTTTCAATTGACACATTTTCTGAACTTCAATTTCTAGATCTTTACACTTGCTAAGCTTCTCAAAAACCTTTGCTGAGCTATTCCTATCAGATGTTGTTTTTCATATCTTTGATCACAATGTCAGGACAATTTGCCTGAATTGTTCGATTTGTGTGGATAGGAAAATCCCATAGAATAGTAACATCATTGCCTTCGGTGACTGGTTCATGGTGGTGCTCGTACCAGTTTGTGTTGGTTTCTATTGAGTACTCTTTGTATATTTTGCAATGCAAGTATTGACCGATCTGTCATGCCTTTTCTTATACTCATTTGATGTTAATATTAAGCATCCTGAGACAAGGTGATCAACAGATTCAAGCGTTCCCTCGCAAAATCTGAATTTTGAGTCGGCACCATCACGAAGGACATTTGCTTGGTAATTACAGGTGAACAAACTCTGATTCTGTGCGGCAAGTATAAAATCCACATTGTCCCCTTTTAGTTGAGAGCTGCTCATCCACTGATGGGTTGCCTTTTTATCAACATCAGTATTTTTGCTTTGCGTCACAAACTGTCCTTAGAGAGGTTTGTCTAGCCACTTAAGTTCAAACTGTTCAAGCTCAATAATCTTTTATTTTTCGTTTTGTCTTTTTTGCTGTGGCTATAGGGGTAACTTCTTTATTTACATTTTCAATCTCCAATTCCAATTATCCAAAGAATTTATTCGATTGTTTAGAAGTAGAGTGAAGTTATTATTACTATTATTATTATTATTATTATTATTATTATTATTATTAGTAGTAGTAGTAGTAGTAGTAGTAGTAGTAGTAAGACAAATTTTGCTGTCTTAGATTAACTGATATGTATTTTAGTGCTGTTGATATTGCGTCATATTTTTTTGTTAAGGATTTTAGACAAAAAAAACATGAAGTTTGAAAAAATTATTTTTATTATTATTATTATTATTATTATTATTATTATTATTATTAATTACTAAGTATTTTCCCTTGGCCCAACAAATCCGAAAGTTACATAGCATATGTACCAGCGTTGTCCCAATCGTCGTGGGAAGCTTAGGAGTGGTGACGAAGCGCTTGGAGCGCAGTTTGAAAAAATTGGGCATCCCTGATGTCTTGGGTGGACTCCAAACATCTACCATCATTGGAACCACCAACATATTGAGGAAGGTGCTTAACCTCTAAAGCTACTGGTCGGTAGCCGGGGTTAAGTTTTCTCGTCTGGCAGGTGAATACCATCTCCCTGTGCGGGCTGTCATGCTGGACATGAACTTTGTTATTATTATGGTTTGGAAGTGTGAAGATCATTAGTCATTCTACATGATTTCAACTTCTTTTATGCAGATGATTTAACATAAAATGATTCATAAACTTACCCGACAAACTTTTCAAGTCAAGTTTATTACAACTATTACTCACAAATTTATACATAATCACAGCTTTAATTATGATTAAACTTGTCTTTGTTATACAATAAATAAAGGCTATTCATAAAAAAATATGAATCACTCTTTTAGTTAATAAACAATCGTACCCAGCGTGACATCCTTTTGTCATGTTTATGTTTTAAGAGACAAATATAAGAAATTCATCTTGTGATTAAATATTTAATCCATTTGTATTTTAAAAAGATATGTTATGAATACAAAAGATTAGACTATTTTTATGGTAATAAGATGTAGAATTTATCAGATATATTTCATAAATTGTTTTTTCCTTTCATTGTTAACATAAAATTGTTTCTGTCAGGCGAAAATAGTAGGACCACATTGATAGCAGTTTTTACAGTATATGTAAAATACTAATGTGTTTATAAGTATACTTTGCATATATGTATTATCATCATCATCATCATCAACATATTCGGTTTAACGTCTGTTTTACATGCTAGCATGTGTTGGACGCTTTCTTGAAATTGACTTCCTGTATAAACATTAATTTAATGATAATAATAATAATAATAATAATAATAATTCGCGGATGCGAACGTGGCAGAGAAGGAGGAAAAAAAAGTAGAAAAGTATCAAGATCTGAAAAGAGAAATAAAAAGACTGTGGAAACTGAAGAAAGTAGAAGTTGTCCCTATTGCTATTGGAGCTCTGGGATCTGTGACCAAAGGATTTGAAAAGTGGGTTGAAAAGCTTGGGATTCACTGCAACTTAGCAGTACTTCAAAAGACAACGTTGTTGGGAACAGCCAGGATTTTGCGAAAAGTACTGGAGTTTTGAGAAAGAAAATGCTGGTAACCCATGGTCATTTGTTATGACCCGCCTGACAACATAGAACTCGGCAATAAGAACAGCCAGACACAAAATGTGAAAAAGATGATAATAATAATCTTCTATCATAGATCTATAAGACAAAAGCCAAGTTTTTACTTGATCGTGCAGGACATCACTACAAAAAGGACGAATCAAGTTGAAGATCATCCTAATGTTGACGAGGGGGGAAATGTCAAAATAACAATAATACAATGAACGATCATAGGAAAGTTGATAATAATAAAGTCACATAATATTAGCATTATAGTAATAATTGATGATGATTAGAAAAATTAAGATGTATTAACATTACTAGGATTTTTACATTCATATGGAAAGTGTCTATGCTAAAAATGGTTCAAAAAGTGAAAAATATTGAGGAGAGCGATATGGTCACTAATGTTGACAAGGTTACTGATCATACTAATGATAATAAGAGTAATGAATTGAAAGATGTTGATAAAGTTTCAAATCTTAGTAGGTGTGATGAAAACAAAAAGTCAAATAATCTGAAGGATTTTAGAGTTACAGTCGAGTTGATGATGGTTGCGCAAATGGAATATTTTGTTGTGCTTTGAGAAATGAAAAGAAAAACCAGAAATTAAGGGTGAATTAATATCAGAATATTTACAAAACGTATCATTACATATTACTGTGGCGCTAACTCAAAATTGGAGACAAGAAGATGGGGGAAACAAGATGGTAGACAATAACATTGAGAGGGTGATAACATTACATTCCTTTTTTTGACAAAAGTAAGAAACAAGTTTTATTTCCTTGTCTAGATTAATCCAGAAAACAGCAGTCTCTGCAAGTAATTTTGATTTTTCTATTTCTTGATAGGCAAAACGGAGTTACATGAATGAAGGAATAACAATAGATTTCTTTTGAGCACGATGCCATCTTGTACTCCAATTTCATCTTTGACGTCCCAAAAAAAGATGGAAAATTGTGTAGCAGCCTGTACGAAGTGTAGGCTAGACTTTCGTGATGGCTCATCTTAGGGACGTAAGAATGGGATCACTAGCAGTGCTTTTCAAAGCTTTCCAATCTGAGTTGGTGAAATATAGTGTGAAAGTGATGAGTATCAATATCAATCCCTGAAACTTGGCCTTTTCCAAGTAGAGAAACTTTTAGGACATCATCAACCATTAAATAATTGTTGCCTTGGTAATACTCTATCCCAAAGGTTGACAACACAGGCAAAGTGAAAAAGATCTCAAAACACCAGATGTGAAAAATGCAACTTGACAGGATATTTACAAAAATGTGTCATACAAGAAAACTGCCAACAAATGTAATAAAAATAAAGAACTAAAAGCTCTGGCAGAGGTAAAGAGCACGCTCAGGCCAGGAAGCTCAAAAAAGACGATCAAGGTTCCAACTGTCTTCGACATAATGATGTGATGATGGTGATTATGATGATGATCTTTGCTTGCTTAAAATTAATGACATGCATCATGTTGACACAAGAATAATTCCTTTTGTTCAGCGAAAATAATCAAATAAACATCCTGTCATTATAAATGGATTTCCGCTTGCCCTGCTCAAAGGTTCTGACAGCACGATTAACACCATTGATACTTCAACGTATTACGCATTGTCAAATCGAAGAAATTTAGATGATACCAAGATGCGTATCTTTCCATACAGTGCATCCAATCCTCTCACTCTCAAAGGAACATTTATGGGTGAAAAAACAAAAAATAGCCAGATTGTTTCGAGAACGTTTTATCTTATGACGGAAGAATCAGGTTGTCTCCTGGACAAACAACATAAGAATCATTAGACTTTGGTTCCAGTTGGACCCTCAATAAAGATCTACTTCATCCAGCATTGGCCAGACATTGTTAAGTCAACAAAAAGCTGTACTAATGAAACAAAGTGCACTCTTTAATGGAAAAGTTAAACGTAAGAACATTGAACTTCAGCTTTACGTTAATAAGGATGAAATAAATGTGTAGCAGACAGTTAGACCAATGCAGTATCACACCAAAAAGAACCATATGCTGAACTAAAATGCCTGAAAGAATTTGACATCATTGAACCAGTATAAGGACCAATAATATAGGTATCTTCGATTGTTCCAGCACCAAAGAAATTGGTTCTGTTTGCCCTTGCCTTGACATGCGCCGTCCACACACTGGTTAAACATGAGGAAAGCTATTGGAAACAGCCCTACGTGTTATTTCAGTCAAATATGAGTTTAGCAGTAAATGAATAGTGTCTTGAGGCTTAAAGCCTAATGATATCATTTTAGACCCATCAAACGTTATAGCTGTTAATACTGAAAAGCCACCCAAAGTTATCAAAGAGCTTCAATTGTTTGTTGAGGTAGTAAACTATTGTAGCAAGTTCATTCAGCTCAGATGCAACATTCAAGGATACAGCTTCGTAACTGCTCCTCTTAGAAAGTCTAAACTAAATGGCAAAAACATTTGTTTAGGCCACAGAGCAACAAGGTGCTTTTGATAAACTTGAAGGTGCACCAACTCAGCCAGATAATGGCCTTTTACAATCCTTCAGCAGAAACAAAAATTGTTGATAGCAGCCCATGTGACCTAGAGGCTATTTTGATGTAAACACAACCTAATGGTGGTAAGGGACTAGTTGCTAATGGCAGCATATCTTTATTTCCAGTTAAACAGGATATTCCCAGACCGAGCATGAGGCTCTTGATATACTCTTTGGTTGTCATCACTTTCACAGCAGAAAGTTTTCAATTTACAGAGACCATAAAAACCTGATTAAGATCCCGTAAGCCAAATCTTACCCTACACCAAGGATCCAACGTTGGTTGCTAGGTCTCCAAGCATATGATTACAAACTAAAGTATGGACCACGAGAATGCAATTCCTCCGACATTTTGTCCAGATTGTCTCTGCCCATAATATCAAACGACAAAGTTGCTGACGAATATGTCAAATTTATCTCTCGACAAATCATACTCAAGTTCGTAATTTACAGCAATATTAGACCACCAACTCAAACTGACACATGACGTATGCAAGTGCAAGATGTATTGAAAACAAATCACGGAAAGAAAAGCAATGTAATACTAGTAATGTAACTACTAGTTTACTACCTCCAACCTACTGCAACAGCCTCTTTTTCCAGTCAAATAACAATTAACCCTCCCGAATTGCCTAGTGATAAGTTTCAGCAACAGACAAAATCATTAACTATCATAATAAACACTAAAAAGATGAAGGTACACACCCCATCGACTACAACATTTGATCATCACCTAAAGTTTTTTGTGCTTGCAACCTAGTGCTTGTGAAAATATGCATCGATCAAAGAAGCTGTACACCTCCTGGCTCAACAAAATATTTTGAAAGGAAAAGATAAATCCTCCATCAATACTGATAAGCAACAAAGATAAGGAAAAGTTTATTTGATCAACACCTATCAAGAACACCCGCGAGCACTTAAGGCAAACTCTTCAGCAACACGATATCCAGTGTTTCTTTTTCACAACATCCATCTTAATGAAAAGTCTGTCAAAGTCTAAGGACCAAGTCCTACCAAAAGAGAAGAACAATAAAATTTAGGGAGCTTATTACAAGGTATGCCGTACCTCCTACATTGGTATAGAAGCACTCCTTGGGTCAAAGAAAAAAAAGGGCACAAGAGACTTCAAAAAGGTGACACCAAGAGCCATGAAAAAGCAGAAAACTGCTGGACGGAAGATCGTACCTTAGACTGGGTCAATGTAGGTATTATAGAAAAAAGGAAATCATCCATACAACAAGAAAAACGAGAGAAATAATCTATTCCCTACACCTCAATAATCACATTAACAGTATCTCTTACACTCTTCCAGAAATATGATAGCTTCCAGAACAGAAAAAGGCACACAACAAAAAAGGCAGGTATGGTACCATTTCTCAAAACAACTGGATTCCTGTCTACACCTAGGTATGCATTGTCGAAGTATAAAACAGACATGGCTATTCATTTCAATAGCCTGACTATGGAAGAAGTATCTCTTGAAACGCAGCAACTTACGACTCCTGACATGAAAAAGCCCTGTATCTATGGCTTTCACTAAGTCCATGAAAGCAAGTTTTTCCCATATTATTAGAGAAACAACTGGAGGTGATTTTCTTTAGTCTTGTCGATGTCTAGAATGAACAAAGACTACGATTGCTGAATTCATTAGTCACAAAAAGTTTTCCTTAACGTGCCAACATAGCCAGGTGATTTCAGATGATCTGCTTCGGCGCTCCTTATTTTCCACAAACAGATCTAGGTTTATACTTAAACGAATAAGTCGCCAACTACTTTAAGAAAGGATTCATTTGCAGGAAGCGTTTACATCTTCCTGCAGAAATTCAAGACGCTGAATCCTTCCTTTTAAGTAGACTAAGCATAGAACACTATTAGAAATTAACTTTTTCCGTTAATGATAGCTACAAACCAAGATTACTGTCGAAACGTAGCTCAGAAAAAGCTTACAACTCATGAAACGAGAAAGCTTCTATGTCTATTAGTGTTTTATGTTATACTTTGTAGTCCTTGGAGAAGATTAAAAATTAAGCTGAAAACAGCGAATTAAAAATCACCCTGATGTTTTTGGCCGCAAAATTACAACAGTCAGTACATTTAGAAATAGTGTCACTGAATACTACAGTGGGTCTAAATCAAGATTGTAGACAAAGTGAGTAAAATATAGTTGTTGACAACAACATTAGAGGTTCATAAAATAACAAATAATTTTGAATAATAGTGAATAATATGAATTAATATAGTAAGTGTTTATGTTAAAAAATGACTGAAAAACAAACTCGAGTTGACGAAAGAATTTCACTCAAAAAGGCCAACGATGTGAAAGATCACACGAGAGAAGATGAGTCAAACAATGTGAAAGATTACACAAGAGAAGATGAGTCAAACGATGTGAAAGATCACACGAGAGAAGATGAGTCAAACAATGTGAAAGATGACACAGGAGAAGATGAGTCAAACAATGTGAAAGATCACACAAGAGAAGATGAGTCAAACGATGTGAAAGATCACACAAGAGAAGATGAGTCAAACGAGCTGAAAGAACACACGAGAGAAGATGAGTCAACAATGTGAAAGATCACACAAGAGAAGATGAGTCAAACAATGTGAAAGATGACACAAGAGAAGATGAGTCAAACAATGTGAAAGATCACACAAGAGAAGATGAGTCAAACGATGTGAAAGATCACACAAGAGAAGATGAGTCAAACGATGTGAAAGATCACACAGAAGAAGATGAGTCAAACGATGTGAAGGATCACACAAAAGAAGATGAGTCAAACGATGTGAAAGATCACACGAGAGAAGATGAGTCAAACAATGTGAAAGATTACACAAGAGAAGATGAGTCAAACGATGTGAAAGATCACACGAGAGAAGATGAGTCAAACAATGTGAAAGATGACACAAGAGAAGATGAGTCAAACAATGTGAAAGATCACACAAGAGAAGATGAGTCAAACGATGTGAAAGATCACACAAGAGAAGATGAGTCAAACGATGTGAAAGATCACACAGAAGAAGATGAGTCAAACGATGTGAAGGATCACACAAAAGAAGATGAGTCAAACGATGTGAAAGATCACACGAGAGAAGATGAGTCAAACAATGTGAAAGATCACACAAGAGAAGATGAGTCAAACGATGTGAAAGATCACACAAGAGAAGATGAGTCAAACAATGTGAAAGATCACACAAGAGAAGATGAGTCAAACAATGTGAAAGATCACACAAGAGAAGATGAGTCAAACAATGTGAAAGATCACACAAGAGAAGATGAGTCAAACGATGTGAAAGATCACACAAGAGAAGATGAGTCAAACGATGTGAAAGATCACACAAGAGAAGATGAGTCAAACGATGTGAAAGATCACACAAGAGAAGATGAGTCAAACGATGTGAAAGATCACACAAGAGAAGATGAGTCAAACGATGTGAAAGATCACACAAGAGAAGATGAGTCAAACGATGTGAAAGATCACACAAGAGAAGATGAGTCAAACGATGTGAAAGATCACACAAGAGAAGATGAGTCAAACGATGTGAAAGATCACACAAGAGAAGATGAGTCAAACGATGTGAAAGATCACACAAGAGAAGATGAGTCAAACGATGTGAAAGATCACACAAGAGAAGATGAGTCAAACGATGTGAAAGATCACACAAGAGAAGATGAGTCAAACGATGTGAAAGATCACACAAGAGAAGATGAGTCAAACGATGTGAAAGATCACACAAGAGAAGATGAGTCAAACGATGTGAAAGATCACACAAGAGAAGATGAGTCAAACGATGTGAAAGATCACACAAGAGAAGATGAGTCAAACGATGTGAAAGATCACACAAGAGAAGATGAGTCAAACGATGTGAAAGATCACACAAGAGAAGATGAGTCAAACGATGTGAAAGATCACACAAGAGAAGATGAGTCAAACGATGTGAAAGATCACACAAGAGAAGATGAGTCAAACGATGTGAAAGATCACACAAGAGAAGATGAGTCAAACGATGTGAAAGATCACACAAGAGAAGATGAGTCAAACGATGTGAAAGATCACACAAGAGAAGATGAGTCAAACGATGTGAAAGATCACACAAGAGAAGATGAGTCAAACGATGTGAAAGATCACACAAGAGAAGATGAGTCAAACGATGTGAAAGATCACACAAGAGAAGATGAGTCAAACGATGTGAAAGATCACACAAGAGAAGATGAGTCAAACAATGTGAAAGATCACACAAGAGAAGATGAGTCAAACAATGTGAAAGATGACACAAGAGAAGATGAGTCAAACAATGTGAAAGATCACACAAGAGAAGATGAGTCAAACAATGTGAAAGATCACACAAGAGAAGATGAGTCAAACGATGTGAAAGATGACACAAGAGAAGATGAGTCAAACAATGTGAAAGATCACACAAGAGAAGATGAGTCAAACAATGTGAAAGATCACACAAGAGAAGATGAGTCAAACGATGTGAAAGATGACACAAGAGAAGATGAGTCAAACAATGTGAAAGATCACACAAGAGAAGATGAGTCAAACAATGTGAAAGATCACACAAGAGAAGATGAGTCAAACGATGTGAAAGATGACACAAGAGAAGATGAGTCAAACAATGTGAAAGATCACACAAGAGAAGATGAGTCAAACAATGTGAAAGATCACACAAGAGAAGATGAGTCAAACGATGTGAAAGATGACACAAGAGAAGATGAGTCAAACAATGTGAAAGATCACACAAGAGAAGATGAGTCAAACAATGTGAAAGATCACACAAGAGAAGATGAGTCAAACGATGTGAAAGATGACACAAGAGAAGATGAGTCAAACAATGTGAAAGATCACACAAGAGAAGATGAGTCAAACAATGTGAAAGATCACACAAGAGAAGATGAGTCAAACGATGTGAAAGATGACACAAGAGAAGATGAGTCAAACAATGTGAAAGATCACACAAGAGAAGATGAGTCAAACAATGTGAAAGATCACACAAGAGAAGATGAGTCAAACGATGTGAAAGATGACACAAGAGAAGATGAGTCAAACAATGTGAAAGATCACACAAGAGAAGATGAGTCAAACAATGTGAAAGATCACACAAGAGAAGATGAGTCAAACGATGTGAAAGATGACACAAGAGAAGATGAGTCAAACAATGTGAAAGATCACACAAGAGAAGATGAGTCAAACAATGTGAAAGATCACACAAGAGAAGATGAGTCAAACGATGTGAAAGATGACACAAGAGAAGATGAGTCAAACAATGTGAAAGATCACACAAGAGAAGATGAGTCAAACAATGTGAAAGATCACACAAGAGAAGATGAGTCAAACGATGTGAAAGATGACACAAGAGAAGATGAGTCAAACAATGTGAAAGATCACACAAGAGAAGATGAGTCAAACAATGTGAAAGATCACACAAGAGAAGATGAGTCAAACGATGTGAAAGATGACACAAGAGAAGATGAGTCAAACAATGTGAAAGATCACACAAGAGAAGATGAGTCAAACAATGTGAAAGATCACACAAGAGAAGATGAGTCAAACGATGTGAAAGATCACACAAGAGAAGATGAGTCAAACAATGTGAAAGATCACACAAGAGAAGATGAGTCAAACAATGTGAAAGATCACACAAGAGAAGATGAGTCAAACAATGTGAAAGATCACACAAGAGAAGATGAGTCAAACAATGTGAAAGATCACACAAGAGAAGATGAGTCAAACAATGTGAAAGATCACACAAGAGAAGATGAGTCAAACAATGTGAAAGATCACACAAGAGAAGAAAAGTCAAACGATGTCAAAACATTTTAGTTAAGTTTAGAGGCATCTTTAATAACTTAAAGAAATGAAGTCTAGATGGTGAAAAATATTAAGCTTACATTACAGTTGAAGATGTTTATGAAAATAAAGGTGTAGTGAAATTGAAAGACAGGTTAAGGTTTATATTAATACGGTAGATGCATATATGCTCAAAATAATCGAAAAGCCTACGGAAGTTGACGAGAGAAGTGGAGTCAATGAGGCTAACGAGTAGACAGGTCATACTAGTGATGGTAAGGGTAATGGTATTAAAGCTATTGATTAGGTGTAGGATCATCCTAAATTTCATGAGAGCAAGGAATGCAAATGTTAATGGGATATGAGTTTTATTTTATATGATTAGAACAATGAAGCTAATGATGATGATCATGATTCAAATAATAAAAAAGATGTTAATGATAATGCGGTTGTTTTAATAAATTTAAAAATCATCCCAGAATGTCAACAAAGCTAATTAAAATATTGTAGGTGAAAATTCCTATGAACTTATTACAATAATAATTCTAGTAATTCGTAATAGATTGATGTTGGGAATGAATACGAGGGGATTTGTTCGTAAGTTATTTTTGGAACCAAATCTTTCACTTGAATAAAATGATATGACCAATAAAACAGCGCCGACTGTTAAGTTGGTTGGGCAGGCGGCACGAAAGAGGCTCGATCGCAGTTTGGAACATAGTTTCCAATTTTCTTTTCGAATATTTTTTCCTGAGTTGATTATATTTTTAGTTCAGTTAGAATTCAGTTTAGTTCAATATAGTTTATCTTTAATTCAGTAACATTCGGTCTATCTAAAACTCATTTTGATTTATATTCAAATGGATATGATCTAGTTTATTTCCAATCCTGAATGGCTTGCACACCTTTGCCTAATTTGCACATATAATTTTGCATACATAATGTTGTCTCCATTTACAATTTGGCAACAGACACGCCTTGAAATATATTAAGGCATTATTAAGGTATTAAAGCGCAGAGTGAAAATATGCTGAGACCCTTTCCTTACTTTGCCTAATTGGAATCGATTGTTAATTGTGGAAAAAGAGCAGATAATCTCTCTTTTCTAAGGTTGTATTACAATATGGTAAATAATGGGTGTGGTGATATGTGTATGAGAGACGGTGCAAATCGAGGCAACAAAAGAAAGAGGAAGAGGGCAGCTAGAAGCCTGAGGGATGTGTTGCGATTATCGGAATGGTGATTTGGGACCTTTCAAAATGACCTAGTTAATGGTAATAGTGGCATTAAGGCTGCAAAAGACTTTACCATTTTGATAGACTCGATGTTGGCAACTTGAGAACAAATTTTGATGGTAATGAAATGTAAGGTGCTACAAGAGATAAAGATGATAAAATAGAAGAAGCAACAAATACAGATTTTGGCAGCGATGATGAGGCAGGTGATGTTAAAGAGCCTTTTTTTTAGCTATTTCTGACTACACCAAACTAGATTGCGGTAATGAAGCTAAACACCACAATAAAACTAAAAAATCGAATACATGTTAATGACGATAGCGATGATGATAAAAATGATGACTGTGGTGTTGATTTTCTTGATGGGACAACTGGCTTTGACGAGTTTGACAAAGTTTAAAAGTGATAATGACATTGAAAAGGACGGTGGTGAAGATGAACTTTGTCGTCTATACAACGAGCAGCAAATAAATCACAACATCATGGCTTAGTACGCCAATTTTCACAAGATACGATTTACAAGGATTTTCGAGTACAAGAAGGCGTATTTTGGCGACAATAATAGAGTGGTTCAATCGAACACAAACTCAATGTACCGGTACCATCCTCCAACCACAAAGGAAACAGCATCCTTTCACCTCGAGGGCTGGATGTCAACTCAATCAAATATACTTTGTGCACAGACCACCTTGGTCAAAAATCACATAGTTTTCAACTATCACGGAATCAAGAATCGCATTTACTATACTTTGGCGGTCGAAAATTCAAATTGAAAAGGTTGGTGAAGCTGAAGGTGATCAATGAAGAGCAGGTGAGGATAAAGGTCTGTATGTAAATAATGGAGAACCCATTCTTAGAATTACATATTCATTAACGTCATCAAAATTTGTTTTGCGGAAGAAGTAGTTCACGAAAAACTAAAAAATACGCATATTTTGTACAGACTTTGAAAAACTATATTTCCTTTTCCATTAGACTACTTTTATATAACAATATGCAAACTACCCGAACTGTTACTAACATGATATTTCAATTTGATACTACGGCGCACGCGAAAAAATCAAAGTCCCCACACCATTCAAGCAAGGTCTTGTCAAACTCTAAAAACACTATTTAAAATAAATGCTTATTAGATTTCATAAAAGGAACCATTATAACGACTTTAAACTAAAGCAATGGCCTGAAATGGGTCTTATTCAATCATGTTCAATTCCAACCAAGGGAATGCATTGAATATTCATTCTAGTCCATCATGTTCAGATTCAACAAAGATTTTGAATTGAAAAGAATTGCATTCCATTATCTCCACGTTTTGCTAAGGAACTGCATGAAAAACGGGTTTATTTCATCATTTTCACGATGCCCCGGGGTTTTGTAGATTGAAATGGGTTATATTCAATCCTGTTCACAATCAGCTGTGGCACTGGATTGAAAAGGGTTTCATTCAATCATTCTCACTCAGCTGTGAGATAAAAATGAAGTTTAGTCCATCATGGTTACATTCAACTAAAGCAACGGATTGAAATGTACAATTAAACATTTTTTAACTATTTGTTGAGATTTATGGGTTGAATTGCTTTACATTCCATTATGTCCAAGATCAACTGAGGTAATAGATTAAAATAGATTTTATTCCATCATTTTCATGTTTACCTGAGACACCTTCACATGTTGTTTATTCCCTTGTGTTCACGTTGTTTATTCTATCATGTTCACATGTTGTTTATTCCATCATGTTCACATGTTGTTTATTCCATCATGTTCACACGTTGTTTATTCCATCATGTTCACACGTTTATTCCATCATGTTCACACGTTGTTTATTCCATCATGTTCACATATTGTTTATTCCATCATGTTCATATGTTGTTTATTCCATCATGTTCA
>RDPX01000186.1:1385326-1402851 GCA_003991215.1 Morbakka virulenta
TGTGTTGTTTATTCCATCATGTTCATATGTTGTTTATTCCATCATGTTCGTGTGTTGTTTATTCCATCATGTTCATATGTTGTTGATTCCATCATGTTCGTGTGTTGTTTATTCCATCATGTTCATATGTTGTTTATTCCATCATGTTCGTGTGTTGTTTATTCCATCATGTTCATATGTTGTTTATTCCATCATGTTCATATGTTGTTTATTCCATCATGTTCACACGTTGTTTATTCCATCATGTGCATATGTTGTTTATTCCGTTATTCCACCATATTCACGTTCAGATGAGGTAATGGATTGAATGGGGATTTTTTACAAAAATTTCTTACATTTTGCTGAGATTTTTCGATAGAAAAGGTTTATATTTCATAATTTTCGTCCTCCACTTACGTATTGAAATAAAGGGAGCTTTATTACACCATGTTAAACTTCTCCGAAACTTGATTGAAAAGGATTTTATTCTACCATGCCTAAGTTCAACTGTGGTAACGGATTGAATAGGATCTTTTTTCGTCATGCTCACAATCAACTGAGGTAGTCGCTTGAAAAGGGTTATATTGTATCATTTTCACGATTCGCTGATGTTTAAGGAATGTAATAGGTTTCATTCCATCAAGTTCACGATCTCCTGGGGATTATGGATTGAACTGGGTTATACACCATCATATTTCTGTTTGACTCAGAAAATAGACTGAAGAGAGTTCTATTTTATCATTTTCACGTTCAACTGAAGGATTGCCTTCAAAATGATTTCATTCCATCACGTTTACATTCTGCTAAGGAAATGGAGTGAGATGGGGTGAAATTAAAGAGCAAGCATAATCCATGAAAGACGGTTCATATTGCAGATTGAGTTTCACACTTAGCCATTAGGACAAGGTGGAGATGGGGTGGCCAGTACAGCAAGACAGAAAGAAGAAAGTGCACTACCGTTACACAGAGATTGATCAGTATAACAATTTTCAACCACCAATATCATTCACAACAATCTCTTGACTTAAAAAGTGGAGAAAAAGGCCTTAGTCAATTCTAATTTACTCTACATAGAAAAAGCTAATATTGTCGTCAAAAATCAAAACGTGAAAAGAATACAATCAACCAACAGTTAACACAAATATCATTGAATGACTAAAAGTGACAATTTATGAACCATGTAAAAATCAACACCCTCCTTTACCCCTAACCCCCCCTTTAAAACACACACACATACCTTTGCAAAATGGGCATGCTTTTACTACAGTGAATTACTTCAACATATGTCATTACTAGATGTGCATCATTTAATTCAGAAAGTTAAATACAAATTCCTATATTTGTCTAGGTACAGATATAATTACTTTCAGCATCAGCTCAGTTGTAACAAAAAGAATGGTATAAAAAAGTGGTTGAACTTAAACCTTGTTAATATTTTTAGCAACATTGAAACACCTCCGACGTAAAATGTGTTAAAATTATAATTACGTTTTCCTGTTAAAAATGAAAACATCCCTTACTCCCTTGCTAGTGTTTGCATTTTCGGCAGTCACAAACCGTTGGTAAACAAATGCGCCGACGCAACCGTGATAGAAACTGTTCTTTGTATTTCCTATTACAATAGCTCGCCTTAAGCTTAGCTATAAGGGATAGTGCCATAGTGGCAAATAGTAGCAGAGGTATAAACATATGTATATAGCCAAGTTTATACCTCTTTGTACCTTCAGGTAGATAATTACTAACTTTTACTTGTCATCAATTAATCACTGGGAAGGAACGAAAGTTGTAAATTTTAAGTAACTTCCTTACATAAAATGGAAGGTCTGAAGGAGGAATGTTTTAATTGCATATGACTCAATATTCATTTATTAGGTTAATTTTACGACGACAGTTAAGAAAAGTACCCTATCTAAATGGACCAGTTGTCAGGTACCCTGACCTATCATACAATAATGTTGCTGAAGACAGGTATTATATGTATCAGATATTCCAGCATTAAATCACTTGAAGCAAGGAAATGTTTCTCCATTTTAGAGTGACTGACATCATTACAGATATGAAGTAAGAAGAACGTAATAAATATTCAACGCTGTTCGTATTATGTGTTCATTTTCTTATCTGTATTAATCAAGTACATATGAGATTGGTAGGAATAAACGAAATGTAATGGAATATTAAAATTCACAATTTCCTAATTCCATACTTTTACGTTTAAATATTAAATATGGTAAAATTGACAAATGGGGATTTTAAATACCGTTTCTAACATGGCACACTCAGATTTGAAAATATATAAATATGTCAATAATAAGTTGTAAATAAGTGGAATATAAATAAGTCTGTTTCAGTCTATCAAGTACAAACTGTACGAAATAAAAACAACTTTGTGGGGAGCATAGAAAATTGGCTTGACAATAGACTGGAGAAAGGAAATGAAGGGAATGAGATATAATTTGACAACACTGGAACAGACACAACTGTAGAATTAGCCAGAGATAACGAAAAACGGACAGTGAGAAAGACAGGAAGTAAAGGATACCTAAAAATTGCACTCGTAGTAGACCGTAAAACAATTGCCCTTTTTTTTTGCTTGATCTTCGTATTCCTCTGATTAGGTTAGCTGACTTTGCACTGACAGTTCACGTCCGTAAATAGGAGCAAGAGTTTCCATCATTGCGGCAACTAATTTTGGCATGTCATACTCGTGTTTCCAATGCCAATCTGATCTGGCGCGCGAATCATCCAGAACTTGAGGCCAACCATCAGCTACAATTAAAAAATAAATAAATTCTCGAGATTCAGAACTACCCGAGTCAAACTTGGTGATACCAACAAGTGAAATACTTACTCTTAAAATGAAAAAAGCTCACGGTTTCTTGTTCCATTTTAGAGACAAACCCCTTTTCTAATCAATACCATCACACACCTCAAAATACAAAGGAAGTAAGTGCCGCTTTTGGCTCTTCTGGGACGAAAGCCGTTTTAAAATTGCATCATAATAATACAGTACACACTTCAAAAACCAAATGAGGAGGGCAATAGCTTACCAATCATGAAATAAGACCGCGTATTTACAAATTCATTGCAAATTTCAATCAACGCTTTAATATGGCGGTCCATACATCACCAAAAAAATATTAAAGAATTTAAAGTTACAACATCGATCACAGCAAAGCAGACCGATTTTAAGATATGAAGACTTAAAGGCTAAAAAGGTTTCCTGCAGATGACAAGCGTAATATGAGAAAATAAGAATGTTTAAGTCTATTGAACAGCTGCGTGTGAAAATGGGTCTTTGTCTATACTTACTGCTTTGTTCTAATCTGATTCTACAAAAAACATGGTCATTGCAGATGTTTAAAAGAGATTAGATGTTAAATATTTGGAGTTTTCACCTCATTGGAACTTTAGTTGTTGATTAGCCGGCTATCTATGTAACTAATATATCCGTTTTTGTTACGAAAAAAACAACAATACATGTTTTGTTCCAGTTCCCTGGCGGGTCAAATCTATATTTTTTTTCTGATTGTATATCTGTGACATATGCCAAGAATATTCAGTTATTGACATTGTTTCAAATTTTATGGCACTGCAAATTTATTATGCCAGCTTAAGGAAGTAGCAATTTCAAGAAGCCGTTAGATACTGCATGCACATTCAACACATGAGAAAGAAACAGTGTTATCCCATCAAGTTGATGCCATTCTTTGACGCATTGACGATAAAAATAACTACCAAACCGGTTGTCACTTTTTTTGATAGTTCGCAATTTTCAAAGGACTCAATTCTCCAATGGTAAGAGAATACCAATGTTCTATTGAGAAAATCAAAAATGACATCTGAAATCAATCCAGTTTTAGATTATTTTTATTTTTTGAAAGGCCACTTCAATAAATCTGGGTTGCTTATATATCGGGTACAAGATGAGGTGCATGTATATATATATACCCTATAATCTCGTATTAAGGCGCTGGTGCCTATATCCGGATAATATAAAAATTCTGCATTTTCAAATTTAGAAAACATGGCCGCATATAGGCGCCCGCCGCCTATACCTTTTTTGCTAAATATCACTTTGAATTACCTTATTCTTTAGCCTTATTTATAAGGATTCTGTAGAGTAAGTAAAAAAATACTGTTTTGGGATTTGTCACCTCAGAAATTTCATAGATTAAAAGATACAATGGGACCATCTACAGTGTATAAGTCTATAATAATGTCCCCGTCATTTTCATCAGACACAGAGCCCTCCTCGTTCTCATCGTCTGTGTTATGATCTTCATCTTCGTAGATTTCATTTGAAACACCCTCGTTCGCCTCCTTAAGCCCAGCAGCATTTCGTTTAGCTCTAAGATTGCTTCTGTAGGGACAGCTCGATTCAAAATCGTATCACGCAATCGTGAGCGAAGCTTCTGGTAATCACCATTCCATTCAATGTATCCGCATTGCTGAAACCACTGACGATGAATACTGGTTTTGCTACTGACTTCCAGGTTTCAAATACCCACTGGAAATCGTTTCGAAATATGCACGGCGACGTTTTCCTGCTTGGTGAACTCTTCAGTACCATTTGCAATCCAATTTGCCCATCTCTCATTTAGTATATATTTGAATGGCTTATTGACATGCGTATCAAGAAATTGGAGTAATGGAGTCATACCACCATCGATGATTTTACATTTTGTGTTGTATTTCGTTAAAAATTCAGGCACATCTCCCAAATGAGATTTGGCAGAATCCATGATCAGAAGAGAATTGTGCTGTTGGAAAAACATCCTGGTCGGTTTTTCCACTGTTTTAGACAGTAGAGATTTCGCATAATACTTCTCTTCATTGTGTCTCCCTTCGTGTCTTTAATCACCATTCTTTTAGGGAATTTACATTTTGAGACCTTGGTTAGGTTTTTAAAGATGACCATTGGTGGCAAGGATATTCCTTCGTAATGATCATCAATTTTTGCGTACCAGCAGTTAACACAGCGGCAAATCGCAATTTTTCATTGTCAGTGGTTTTAACTTTCACGTTTTCATTCCTTTTTAATCAAAAGTGGCGGAAGATGGCATATCGAAATTGCACGGGGTTTCATCCATATTCACTATAATGTTAAAGTCATCCAAGGATTTTATCTGCTTACCAGTGACAGAGTTCCATTTGCCTCTCTCTTCTTTGACGTAGTCCAATAAAGCAGATTCAATTGATGGATACCTGGCTTTTGACTGTCTAATCCTTCTTTTCGTTCGTATATTTATTCCTGGAGTAAGAGCAGCCGACTTGAAAGCTTCCGTTTATTTGCTCCATCGCTGTAAATTTTTCCACGGAATACCTAGCTGTCTAGATGCTTCTCGAATTCCGACTTTTTCTCGTGGCTTTTTCTCGTGGCTTTTTCTCGTGGCGTTGTCTTCCATGTTTAAACAATTCCTTTCACAATAAAACAATTTAAATTTTGCTTGAAGTTTCGTCGTGTTATGATTGCATTCAAATTTCGAATGCAATGTTATTATTCAAAATTTATGTTATGGTCAGATTCGAATGATTATATCTAGTGTAAAATTATTGGCAAATGTTACATGAGGAATCTGGAGGAATCTGCAATGGTTACAGCAAGTAGGTGTCGTCCCTGTGTATTTGAGTTTTAACTGTTTTATTACTGGACATCACATAAAGTCATATGGACCCCACATATTCAAGAGCAGCTGACTTGTGCAAGAGAGCCTGGTAATCAACACGATGAATATGCCGTGAAAGTTCTGAAGGATGGCGAAATTGTGGGACACATTCCATAACTATTTTCTAAGACGTGCACCCTGATTTTGTTGTCTGGCATCTCCATGAAAGTTTGCGTGTCAGGAAAACGAGAAAACAAAAGAGAAAAGAGACTAGAAGTCCCTTGTTTAGTGACTGTCAAGTTATCGGAGCATATTTTCTCATAAATAGAGCCTATTATTAAAGACTTGTGTAAAAGGCTAATTTGATATATATATATATATATATGCTTTATGAAAATCGCCTTATTTATGTTACTTCTCACTGTCAATATCAGAAAATTGATATTTAAAAAACTGGGCCGGATGGAGGCGCTGGCGCCTTTACGTGAGATTGTAGGGTATATATATATATGGTGGACGAGAAAAAAATCAGCAAAACTTAGTTTAGAACTGTCAGTTTCATGTTTTCACAATCGTCAGCTAAACAAAATGAACACATTTCTCTAGTATATCGTTATAACTAGAACAAATTACAAAAGATATCAAATTACCCTCATGGGATTGACATAATTGGTACGATTAAATATGCAGTAATAAAAAGATTTTTTAAAATGCTTTATCACACCTAGTCCTTTGATTTATAATTAGCTAACAGGAATTTCTTTAAGTGTCTACATTTTGTAAGGCGTTCACTACGCATGTTCAACAGTTCCTCTTTGTTAGCGTAATTAAAGGTTGCACTTTTTATTTGTCTGAATAGGGCTGCACGCGAGTTATTACAGACCATTTCATGATAGGGGTGATGTTTACCAACGTCACCGTTCTACAGTCACCGTCCAAAGGGCATTCAGCTTTTTTCATCGTATGACGTTTAAAAAATCTTTAAATTACTGCATATTCAATTGTACCAATCCCATGAGGGTAATTTTATATCTTTTGTAATTTGTTCTAGCTATAAGTAGATATGCTACAGAAATACATTCATTTTGTTTAGCTGACGATTGTGAAAACATGAAACTGACAGTTCTAAACTAAGCTTTGTTGATTTTTTTGTCGTCCACCATATGATAGCTCTAATATTCTTATATTATTGAGCACTGTCTATAGCTAATAATTACTCCAATACCGGTATATATATATATATATATATATATATATATATATATATATATAGTAATATTAGTAAAGTATACCAATGTTCACTAAGAGTGCTCAATGTTTCCAGAGCGTTTATAAATCCAGTATAGTATACAAAATAACTAGACAAATTTAGCAGTTACTACTAGTTTCATGTTTTCTTAACAATCTTCAAACTNTGTAATTTGTTCTAGCTATAAGTAGATATGCTACAGAAATACATTCATTTTGTTTAGCTGACGATTGTGAAAACATGAAACTGACAGTTCTAAACTAAGCTTTGTTGATTTTTTTGTCGTCCACCATATGATAGCTCTAATATTCTTATATTATTGAGCACTGTCTATAGCTAATAATTACTCCAATACCGGTATATATATATATATATATATATATATATATATAGTAATATTAGTAAAGTATACCAATGTTCACTAAGAGTGCTCAATGTTTCCAGAGCGTTTATAAATCCAGTATAGTATACAAAATAACTAGAGAAATTTAGCAGTTACTACTAGTTTCATGTTTTCTTAACAATCTTCAAACTATATATATATATATATATATATATGAAATGTCATTAGCAACAGTGCTCTACCACAATAAAACGTAGGAGCCATCATACAATCAGATAAATGAGTAAGAAAAACTCTAACTTCACAGTACTCAGAGTTCCATGTCTTTCACAATCTTCAGCTGTACACGAATGTATACAGCTGAAGATTGTGCAAAAAAATAGACTGCAAAAAAAAAAAAATAAATAAATAAATAAAAAAAAAAAAATAAATAAAAAATATATTTGTTTGTATGTATGAATGTATGTATGTATGTATGTATGTATGTATGTATGTATGTATGTATGTGTGTATGTATGTATGTATGTATGTATGTATGTATGTATGTATGTGTATGTACCTTTTGGCTTCTTAGTGTTTTCCTTCAAAACATGACTTGGATGTGTTTTAGTCTAAAGTCAACTCTTATCTGTTAGCCCAACCTCCTTTTTTGTCTTTTTTTCTTCTTCACAGCCCCATACACTTAGTGGCTTCATGGTTCTCAACCGGGAAAAACAAAAACAACGCCCCTCTCTGTTATAGTGGTTGCGTATGGTAAACCTGTCAACAAGCCTCAGGCCTTCGCAACAACTGTACTTCGCTTCATCGTTATTTTCTTCTTTCGTGATCCCACTTTTTTTCTTTCGTATACTGTCTGTATATGAATTAAACAGCTTTTTTTGTTCAGTATGCAGCGATACTTGACTGGATCAAAATATGTGGGAAACGACTGTTGCAATCATTTCAATCATTCTAAATAGGTATGATTGTGTCAAGCCATGCTTAACATCCTAAGATATTACACTTTCCAAAATAATGACCGTCTCTAATATTACATCGGATTTTTCCTACTGTCTGTATTTGATAATTGTATTATTAATTCATAAAGCAACCTTTCTTGAATAACCTTTTATCTTCACTGTCCATACCTCCATTTCTTGACATTGTGCAATAGGTAGAGCCACGTTTGTTACCAGCAAAATCTATACCTCTTAATTTATGCTTGCTTAATGTTAATTCAGATTTGGGTCTGTTCATGGTTTTTTTATTACACAACATGTAGCAATCATAAAAAAAGGAGACAGTACATCACCAAAATAGACATGTCGTCTTAACTTTTAAAGAAATTAAAAGACTCAGCTGTATCTCTTTTCAGAAAAAAAACCCCTTGAAATTAATCTGGATTTCTTACAAGATAGAGCCGATACTGAGGCAAATGCCATAGATAAGTAGAATTCACAATAAAGGTGGGCGGGAAGATTGTCGATGGCTTTCGTAAAGTCTTCGTAGTTTTCAATAAATGCTCGAGGTCATTCTGCCTTTTCAATGAAATTATAAAATGCAGGAAATCTCTTTAATCTAGGACCGCCCTTGCTTGAACAAGCTTTTTGTTTCCTTGGCTATACCTCAGATTTTTTAAAAATCATTTTAGTAACATCATCAAATCATTATCTGGCTAAATTGCCATGGTCATCTTCCCTTGATAATTTGACAATGAAACCAGATTTCCATTCAGCTGGAACTTTAACATTACTGCAAATTACATTTTCTAACTTTGTCAATTTATCAGGCAATGTATCTCTGAGATGCACCTTTATTTTCGAATGGGGTATAAGCACCTGTCGTTGGCTAGAAAAATAACAAATAAAAGCGTCCTTTAAAAGAGAAGCATGCACAGGCGCTAACCTATGGCTATATGGGGTCATCCTTAGAAAATAGCCACGTACAAACTCATAAAAAAATATGTATCTATATCCAACTTTAACCAAGCGTAACACGTTTCATTTGCATTCGGAGAAACTTCACTGAACTTTCAGAGATGATTGTGGAATTTGTACAAGGGCAATGTTTCAGATAACAACAAGGTTTGTCCATTCCTGTAAACCCTGTCAATAAAGCAAAAACAGATGCTGGTAATACGCCCGTAACTCTTGAGGAGTTGGCAGAAATCCTTTACGTAAGCCATGGTGAATGCGTACTGGGGGAAGCGACATTCAAAACCAAGACTAACAGGCTCAACGACAGAACGTCTTGAAAGAGATAAAGGCTCCATTGGAAGGCTCGTTACCATACTCACCATTATGCCATGACGCTATTTTGAAGCAATCAATGTAACGGTGCCACTATACGTTACCGAAGTCCAACAAATTCAAGACGTTAAAGAAAAGTCACTTTTATTTTGATATATGATATATACTCCTCGGTCCTTAACTGTTTCTGTAATAAACATTTTTTGCCTTTCCTCGGATTTGGGCCACCAACAATGGCGCGTCAACAGTAAACCTTCGTCAACGGCCAGGTGATATCTACTATTTCAAAACTAAAGAAACAGCTGAACGTCATCGTTTACCAGTTAATTACCTTTCAGAGGCAGAAATGTGAATGGATCTGTACCAGGTGTGGAATTATTGATACCACAAATTCGAGACTGCAGAAATCAGCTGCGTCATGAGGCTACGTTTGACTATTTTCAATAGCCATCGTTTAAAAAATGCACATGCCATAATATCTTCTTATCTTCTTACCTCAATGATATGATGCCACGTATGAGGGTAGCATATTAAACTGCAACCGAATAAAAGCATATATCTCCCTACGTAAACAATGGCACAAATGCCTCTTATTTAATTAAGGCAAATTCCCTTATACCTGGAGTAAAGCAGATGCATTACAAGAATTAAAGAAAATGGGTTCACAAATGAGAAAAGCCAAGTCCCCTTATACCTGATGTATAGCATAGTCACATTAGAAATAAAGAAAATGCATTTACAAATGAATAAAAGAAAGTTCTCATCCACCTGAAGGAAAGCAAGAATTTAAGAAAATGCACTTACTTCCGAATACAAGTAAATCGGTCCATAACTGATTTAAAATCAAAGTAGGTAGATCTAAAAAAAGGCACGGACCCGCACACAGACAATGCCAAACACTTACATAAACACAAGTGTACACACGTACACACACACTATACGTGAAGCAAAGCAGAATATATCAGAATTAGAGTAAATATACCAATATCCTCTTAAAGCAGCAAGCGCTTGCGCCTGTATCGGAATTTAATCACATACAATGCTATCCGAATAAAGGCTTGCAAGCTAACACACAACGCATAACATAAAGCATAACTTACTACATCCATTGTATTAATATGTCAAATTTAAGTTCTTCTGTTTCAATTAAAATAAATATTTACATTTCAGCACGTTTGCATGTTGAATTCAATTTTGGATTTGGAAATTTTAATTTTGGTGGGCAGATTGATGAACAAAAAGCATCGAGAGGAGACCTTAATACTAAAGCATAGTGAGTTTGTCAGGTTTCAGCAAATGAGTTTTAGTGGGGTACGTAGTAATTGTTTCTCCGAAGAATAGGCGCGACTGGCTAGACGTGTAACTACTCAAGATCCCGCTCAACATTCTTTTCTCCCATTGGGAATTTTTTAAAACAAGACTTTAAAAAACTTGAAATTTTCAAAATTAAGACTTGTTCTAAATGGGATTATATACTTGATCTGACCAGACTCTGATAAAAATCCCAGATTGATCCTCGCAAAATCAAATCTAAACCTGCTTGAAAGCAACGACCTACTGCGATCATCAGCATGAAACATGGTATTGATACGTTTAATCTTCAAAACAACGAAAATTTCAACGTAAACAGCGACAATAAATCTAAAAACGTTGAAACAACTTCAAAAAACAAAGTGCAGCCAGTGATATTTGTAGTTACAGAGTGCAGACCTACCAGAGGGCAGGGGGTGTCCAAATTCAACAAAATGACAGTACATACCAATACTCTGCCTCAAAGGATCCACTTGATAATCAATCTCAAAGTCTGGAATGTACTTTCTTATCTCTGCTGATATTTCTTCTGGGGTAAAGCTCATCGCTGTAATATTATAGGTTCGTATACTGAGTAATTCATTTGGGGCTTCAATGAATGCCACAGTTGCTCGGATAAGATCAGGTAGATATATCATTGGCAAAATTGTATCATGTCGAAGATTGCAAGTAAACTTGCCCGTCTTGAGCGCACTGTGAAATATCTCAACAGCATAATCTACAAAAAATAACAAATAAAGCGACTATTAACTTCAGTGAAATGACCAATTATGATTTGTCAGGTAGGAAAGGGAAGGAGAGCTGTTCATTCAGATGACCTGTATATCTATATATTATATGCTCTATGTGAAGACACAACATACTATCGTCTCACCAAAAAATTCAAACAAAGGCAGCACAATCGTAAAACCCCGTGGTTACATTAAAATAAAAAGTAAAATTAAACAGTGTGTAAGCAAATTGGGTTTGCATAATTGTCGTCAACGTTCAAGAACTACAGAGTTCACGTGTTACATTTTTTAGAGAATTTTCGAACGCGTCAATAATCTTGTTCCTTCGTTTTCTATTTAATAGCAAGGATGAGGTTTTGCCTAAGGTTCGTCAACTTATTTTCGACAACAATAAAATCCCAGGAATTAACACAATCATGGGCCAGGTACCCTTGCAGGGAAAATTGAAAATTAAGAAGTCAGAATGAAACAATGACGGTTTCATTTTGGCCTCTGAGAAACAGCAAAGTACCTAGCACCAGTTACCAAAGGCCAACTTTGCAATCATAACTTGATGGACGACAAACAAAGGTCTCTTAAAGCTTCTTGTTTCGGAGGAAAACAAAAACCATTTCCAGAATCTACGACTACCATTCCTATCGGCATATCCGTGAATGTATTCTCTATTATTCTCAATACATCAGGGAACAGTCTTTACACCTCAAATACCAAATGCGCGTCAGGGCATTTTTGGGGTTAAAACTGGGGGCATCGCATTAATTGATAGCATTAAAATAGCATGCCTCAAATTATGAATGCATTAATAAACCTTTTTATTCTGTCACTCATCCATTTAGTAGAACTGCGCATTAATAGATAGGGTATCTCCTCAACAGGCAGGAGGTGAAAAAAACCTGTATAAAATAATAATAATTATTATTAATATATGAATAACATATAATAAATTATGTTAAGACTGATGGGATTCCTAGCCCTACGTCATTTGTAAATGTGCCAAAAAGTCATCCAAACAAAAAGTCAAAGGACACCACGTGATCTGACATCTTTGTCTGTGTCTGGACATTGATGACGCATCAGACGATGATCCAAACACGGACAGCAGCATTAAAAAGTATAATTAATAATTAGAATACCGCATTTAGGCTTACATTAGAAATAATAATTACACAGCTTTACTAAAGCCTATATCTTTGTTACTGTAAAGTTTACTTGGATAATATTTTAAGTTTAAATACTGTTTGGACATATAATATATATATATATATATATATATATATATATATATATATATATAAATTAGTTTGAGCACTCTGACAGGATCCCACATTAACTCTTTAGGCTGTGTTTGCTCCGGCAACATGACCAGAGAGTTTTGTCTCAGAAGCTCTGTGCTGCACTGATGAGCCCACAAAGGGCGAAACAGTACTGTCTGCAGATAGAGTATATATATATATATATATAGTATTCAATAATAAACAAACATTATGGTGAAATAAAGGGATCTCAGCTAGGAGCAACTGTGACCAACGCATAAGGCTTAACTAATGCCGTTGCCACAGTGATACTATGGTGGGGGAAAATCGACGTAAATTACGATACCATTTGTTTTTATTGTCGATTGTATTTAGCCTTATTTCCTTTTTATTTTTTTATATTTCTGTACATATATCTAGCGATTCGTAATTCTTTATCTTGCAGTAAAGTGAAGTTTATGAACCAAGTCTCTTAATCCAATCCAATCCCAGTGTGTTTTGGAACCTTTCATTGTCAATAAATTATATATACTATATAGATACTACAAATGTACTATATATCCAAATATACCAAAATAGTAGCTTACCTGTCGTTCCACCGCCAGGTGCTGTGTGAGCAGAAATGACCCCAGGAAAACGACAAGACCGGAAGTCTAATCCATACTTGTAGTTGTAGTACTTCAAGAAGGCGAAAGAGAAAAGAAGAGCATGGTTTACAAACAAGCATTTTACATATCAGGTACGCCGAGGGTGACAACTGCTCGTTAAACAATCATTAATATTCTGTCATGGAGTTCGCGGTGATTCTGAACACAAGTACTTGAAATATACTATATAAAATATTATATATATATATATTTCTCTATATATTACTATATATATTACTATTATTATATTTATTACTATATTAAATAAGAGTCTTAAATCAAAATTCTGCAGTAAATTGACAGAAATTTTTCTGTACAGACTGAGATTCTGAGAAAATAGTGACTGAGAAATATCTATACTGATCGCGGGTGTCACCTGTGTCGACGACCATTCAGATCTATAAATGGGTGGTTAATTAAGGAGACTGTAATGAGCGAGAAGAAGTGCGAAAAGTTCTGCTATCTCATGGACATGCTACCTCGGGGTTTGCTCTATGCTAAAGCTGCATGTAAATTTACCGTAATTAGATGTTATTAGTCGCTACAACACTGAGTGAGGCACGTTTTGTCAACTCCTTCCACTGGTCATCAGCAATTACTTGTCATTAAAAACAATTGTCAAGGCCATTTGACGGGCATAAGAAATGTCGCACGCTTCAGCGACCTGCGCAATGATCGAGACATGATCAGTTAGATTTCAATTGAAAAGGGGCAGAACGTAGTGACTTTTGGCTCTCTCTTCGTGAAGCCCAGTATGTAGGGCGTGGAAATCGAGCTTCAAAAAAACCCCCAACATGATAAGATGGTATAACAATGTCGAACACTGGACTGGGTGGATTGGCCGCATTAGAAAGATCGATCTTAATGTGCGCAGGCCTCCATCTAAGCAAAAGATGACACGGACGGAAATAATGAGGAATGACCGTAAAAGGTGCGGTATGTAAATAACCAAACCAAATGAACGAGAAGCATGGAGATAATGCCTTTGATAGGTTCTTGGTCACAAGCAGTCTGCTAACGTATCTGTCATCGCTTGTGTTTTCTTATGAAAAAGAACTCGTGAATGGTCTTTTACTCATTGAGAGGATCAATCAAACGGTTGCCTTGGGTTCTGCCATGGGACCTGCAACGGGACCTGCCTTGGTTCTTGCCATGGTTCTTGGCCTGGGTCTGGCCTTGTGTCCTGTCATGGTTCCTGCCTTTGATCATGATTTGGGTCCTTCCCCGGGTCCTCACATGGTTTCTATTATTCAACTATATTTCAATCATTGATGTAATAGTGTTCAGTTTTACCATTCTGGTACTTTAACTTTCAAACTCATCAACGATAAAGCTTGTTACCAAGATAAATCTAATTTTAATGGCGATCATGAATATTTAACTGTTAATCTGTCTTTTAACAGTAGGCAATAACGTACCTCGCCCATTAACTCCATATGTACTTTTGATACACCATAGATTGTAGAAGGTCTCTGAATGGTGATATCAGGTGTTGGATTACGTGGTGAATCCCGTCCAAATGCACCAATGGTACTCGGGCTAAATAGCTTAAGTTTGTACCTCCGGCACAGTTCAATAACATTATGAAATCCATATGTATTAATTTTCAGCGCTTCTGCCACATTTTGCTCAGCAACTGCGCTTAACAAGGCACTGAAGTGAACAATCCAATCTATGTTGCCATTGACAACAATCGATTGCAGGTTTTTATAATCCAATATATCTGCATAAACGAAGGGTCCTACGATAAACAAAACAAAACAAAAAAACCATTAATACTAAACTAATTTTTGACGAGTAGTACTGTTTGAACCTAGCAATAATAAGCAATCCATCTTTTTTCTTCCTCTGTGCCAGAAGTATTAGCCATATAACCGTTCGGTAAATTCCTACTCCGAGGGGGTTATAGATTATTTATTCATTTGGAATAAGAAATACTACATTTCAATAAATTGTTTGCATTGTATTGTTTATCCCACAAAGGCTCGATTGCCCTACTTACTTCTATCAGATCACGTTTCTGCTCGGCAAGGCATTTCTAAGAATGTCATGATACTGCACCATTTATTAATCAATAGTTTTAATTGGAATGCAACAAATGGAGGAAGAAGCATTTGCTGGCTGCTTTTACTCATTTGCAAAGGCAGAAACTGAAAAAATGCTTGAGTCATTGTAGTCGTTAATCTGAAACATGACATCTGCGTTCACAAGTTGCTTGTGTGCTTTGCAGTGAAGAAATCGTAGTAAATACCAAGAGAAGAAAAAGGTCGGGGTTTTTTTCCTGGGCTTGTCTGTTTGTCTGTCTGTCTGTTCGCTTTTTTCTCTGGTTTTGTTTGTGTGCTAAGTAACTCTAAAAGGTATTCACTGACACGGAAAAACTTTTCAGGAAATGTTGGTAGTAGCACAATGAAAAAGGGATTTTATTTTTGGTGTGTATTGGGGTCAAGGAATTCTTTAAAATACTTTTACAGTAAAAAAAATGAAAAAAATCAAATATTTTGAAAAGGGGGCATAACAAAAGCATAATAATGGAAGCATTATTAGCATCAAATTCAAGTGATTTAATAATTCAAAGTGAATGCAGGACAACAATATTTGGTGAAAAAAGGAGAAATATTTATCTATATTATTTTTTTGATTAATTTATTTACACAATAATATTTTACCAGGTACATTATATCATAAAAGGAAAACTGTATTTTATACAAGAATCGTATAAAAACAAAAATAATAAAAATTAATAGATGACAGATAAAGAGTAAGGTTCCTAAAAGTTACGTGTAATTATTTACAAAAATCGTCAAAAATCAAGAACTAAAATATTCATTTTTCTGCATGCGTACGTTTAGGTGTTTAAGAAAAGGTTTAGTTTCTTGCAGAATGAATCATAGTTCTATTTTGCTTTTTACTCCAACGGAAGCTTAATGTACACGACACGAAGACATCACGGTAAAAAAAAATTCTTCAGGTTGTCTAGATTAATTTTGGGAAGTCTCAAAATTCCATCGTTGTTGCGAGTTTCTTTTTCAGAAAGATTCGATTAAAGTAGTTGCCCAAATTTGGCATCTGTACGCTTAGGTATTTAAACATTGTTTTGTATATCTCTTTTTGAGGATTTTGTTGACTGACAATGTCTTTCTTTGTCAGTTTACCAATACGAGATTCACGTATCAATATTGAAAATTTCCAATAGAGTTGATGGTAGAAAATTGTGAGGGAACAGTACGTAATCATCGGGCCGCTAAGCGCTTGATAGATCCTCGAAGTGGCCAAGTCGTTAATGAAAAGCCTTAATCTTTTCAGTAAGTGTTTTCGAGTGGATGTCTTCTTGCATATGCCAATTCTTTCATGTAAAGTGATGGGTCAAATTGAACTTCCAAGTATTTGTAGCTGGTAGTGGTCCTGGTAGGCTGTGCTTAACACTTTACGTTAATTTAGCATTTTTGGTGATTTGTGAGGTTATTTGTACCAAACACAAAATCACCTTTTTTTTCTTTTTTTTCAAATTGAAGATTAGTTCATTTTCCTGCAACCAACATATCTTACAAAGCTAAAATAAAAAATAAAAACTCATTTGTTTTTCAGTTGTTCTATATTTTCATCTTTGTTTTGATAAAAAGTTTAATGTATTTTACGTTGCTAGTAGCAGGGGAAAATGCTGGGTATATGAAAAACGTGATGTTTCAAACAATGTCAGTTATCAATACAAAAAGGTAACTGAATCAAAGCTTGACATCTTTGATTATAGCAAAGGGCGAAATGATGAATTAGCTTGAGAGCTTTTGTTTAATATACAGTAAAGTGATGATAAGACAATCAGACAAAGGCAGATGAGTTTTTTTCGGTCACCTCATACGAAAGGATGGACTAGAGACCCTATCAATCATGGGGAAAATCGACGGTAAACGCAGCAGAGGAGGACAAAGACGAACATATGTGGACGATATAAACAGATGGACAGGATTAACACCGTGTGACCGAGGACATGCTACCAGAAATCGAGAGAGATAGATCGTCATGACAGCCAACGTCCATCAGGATATGGCACCTTCAGAGAGAAAGAAAGAAAGAAAGAAAGAAAGAGAGAGAGAGAGAGAGAGAGAGAGAGAGAGAGAGAGAGAGAGAGAGAGAGAGAGAGAGAGAGAGAGAGAGAGAGAGAGAGAGAGAGAGAGAGAGAG
>RDPX01000186.1:1404553-1418499 GCA_003991215.1 Morbakka virulenta
AGGAGAGAAGAAAGAGCAGAGAAAGGAGGAGGGAGAAAGAGAGAGAGAGAGAAAGAGAGAGAGAGAGACGAAGAGAGAGAGAAAGAGGGAGAGAGAGAGAGAGGGAGAGAGGGAGAGAGAGAGAGAGGGAGAGAGAGGAGAGAGAGAGAGAGAGAGAGAGAGAGAGAGAGAGAGAGAGAGAGAGAGAGAGAGAGAGAGAGAGAGAGAGAGAGAGAGAGAGAAAGAGAGAGAGAAAGAGAGAGAGAGAGAGTGATGATTAAAAGATGAATAAAAAATACATTTGGATCAGTCAACAAGGCTGGTTGCTTTTGCTGTGGTTATTTTCTTAATGGAAAGCAATTAAAATAAATATAAAAAATATAAATAAAAAAAAATTAAAATCGTTAAACCTAAAACTCGTTCTGAAAACTAGTAAAGGCTAGTAAAATTTAGTAAAAAACTAACTTTAGAAATGGATATGAAACTGGAAATGTGAGCGCCATTTCCATCAAACTGCTTCAGTCTTGCGTAGTACTTCACCCAGTTACCCGGTAAAAACAGTAATATATACAAAAGCTTGCAGTGATGTAAGTCATAAAAGATTCGTAAATAAAGTGCATTTGTCATACGGTGTAAACCGTAGGTTGTTCCAACTCTTTACATTTATGATCAGTCAAGTCTGCAATGCCTTGTCGCAAATTAAACTATACCGATATTTTTTCTTTTTGCGGTAGGACTACGGAAGGTGGTGGTGGTGGGGGAGGGGGGCTACAATATCACGAGGGAACTCTTTAAAGGCATAAAATTTGAATATCTCAATTGGTCTTTATGAAGCATATGAAGGCCAGGTTAAGTATGCATGGTAGTTGGCTATGCTTACGGGGACGAAGGACGTACAACATTCATTTGACATACAAGGCATGGTTACCAAAGTTAATATCCACAGTGGCAACAGATAAAGTCAGGAACGAACTGCGGCAAATTCGAATATGTGACGATGCAGTTCGTGAAAGCGATGTACGATAATAGAGAGGCATTCATTCGCATTTAATACACGTTTTCCGGTATAAGTAAAGAGAAGCTGAATACCCGGGACTTTAATCTGTCAAGCGATATAAGACCCTTTGCAAGACGCTGACATGCTGAACTCTTAAGACAACAACAACATTGTTTACAAAGACAATATACAGAGTGACGTAGTTGCAGAGCTAATTGACATCCCCGCCAGGGAAAAAACCAAAATGAAATGGAAAAGAAATAAAAAAGTGCATGGGTAAACAACAAGATAATATTTGATCAACATTGCGATAGTGATTTTGCCAATAAATTCTCTTCATGGAATATCACAAGCTGTACAAGGGAAAGATTTGAATAAAGACCGTTTGAAAATTAATACAATATTGATCGCTGGAGGTAGCATATTAACCAATATCGACGAAAGGATTCTAAGTAAACGGTTTACAACAAAAGTGCGCTGTTTCAGTGGTTCAACAGTTGAAGATCTTCATGATTATATCAAGCCTCTTTTACGAGAAAAAAAACTGACAAGATTATATTGGCCATTAGTACAAATGATATTGAGAGAAAAGTTGTATCTGATGTGTTGAAGGATATCAAATCTTTGTTAGTTATGATCCGTAAGGAACTACCAAACTGCCAAGTGACAATATCGGAAAAAATTGAAAAGAGCTGCAAAATCTACAACCACAATTAATAAGATTAATGAAGTTACTAGTGGACTCAAATATATGAATGTTGACATCGTAAGGCAGGAGAACATCTAGCTTGAACGTTTAAATTAAGGTTGATTACACCTCAACTGAAATGGCGACTACCAGCTTGCCGTAAATAGTATTACCAAAATTAGATTTTTCAAATTTTTATAAAAAATAAGACTATCTTTAGATGCTAACTAGCATACTGATAATTAATACATCTCCCGTTTCTTGCAGGGAGGGACGTACACTTGGTCACCGAAAAAGATTAGTTATTGGTTTGATAAACATACACAGCTTGTGGTTTCATATCGAGAGCTTATCAATGATAAAAGCTTTTACATACTTTCTATCAACGAGACAATGCTAGACGGAGAAATTATAGATAATCTTCTCTATGTCGATGGGTAAGCCCTACATAGCCCTACATAGACAGAATAGGAATAGGCATGGGGTTGGGCTGACTGTATGTGTCCTAGCCTACTTAGGTGGGCATATTTGCCAGAGGGGTTAGAATTTGGTACAGAAACTAAACAAAATAAAGCTAACCCGTTTGTGGTAGCTGCCTGTTAAAGACCTCTTGATTAAATTGGATCGTTTACAAGACTTGAAAGAAACCTTGGGTATCTATTAGGTATCTATTAGTGATCGTTATGGTATACTGTATCATCTATGGACACCTTTAAACGTCATCAGAAAATTACTTCAAAGAGAAAAATGAAAAATTCTGATCAAAATAATTTCTTGTTTGACCTCATCCAAGTTGACTGGAATCATATAATATATTATATTATATAATATAGTCTGGTACTATCGTGAACGAGGATGTTAAAATATGGTCAGCCTTATCTTAATTGTTAAAAAACATGCACAAATGCTTATCTGATTACTGAATTCCAAAAAAGTTGTCCATATTAGAGACAGGCTCAAGACCGCTGCTGTGAAAAACAAATCTTTTATTCTTATGCATTTCTATAGGGATGTACGGAATAAAGTGAATAATCTTAGCAAAAAGGTCAAACGTGATTACTTTACCAAAAAGATTGCTCTTTATACGGGCAATTAAAAAAACGACCATGAAAGACGACCAGTCTGCTGTTAAATAAGAGATCAGAGTCAACCAATCAGAGAGAGAGAGAGAGAGAGAGAGAGGGAGGGAGAGAGAGAGGGAGAGAGAGAGAGAGAGAGAGAGAGGGGGAAGGAGAGAGAGACACACACATACATACATACACACACACACAAACAAATAAACATAGATATAGGCGGACATACAATAAACCTTACCTTCATCTAGCACATCCTCCGGAGCTTTAATGACATCTGAACAAATAACATTATCCCTTCCATGCCGTGCCCTGGATAAACAACAGCAACAACAAAATAGGCAGTTCAGCTAATTTTCTTTCCTTTTATTTAATAAGTTTATAACTGTATGCGAGAATTATGAAAAAACCCTGAATTTTCAAGTTTGCTTATATGGAATGCGATAATCCTGTCTGAATGGTTACAAGATAACGAAGTAATCTTGAATATGAAATACGGAAAAACAGAAGTGATGGTTCTGGGGACTAAAGCGTGGCTAATTACAGAACAGGAGCCGATAGAAGTAGAATACGACCGTACTAATATCAACGTAACGACCAGCTATAAGTACCTGGGGGTTCAACTTGACGGAAAGGGAGATATCGAGTTAACACTACGTCTCCCTTAGAACAACGTGCTCGTAAAATCATCGGTAGTAACGATATTTAATCAGTTGAAGTCATGGTTAAGAAGAAAACTTGCAAAACTATACGGAAGTGGTTAGATTCTGAGTTGCCATTTTTTATGAATTATTTTCATTATCTCTCTCATGACTATTCAACTCGAAATAATAATAATCTGTTACGATTACCTAAAGTCAAACTGGAATCTACGAAAATATCGTTTTTCTTTAATGGTGCAAAAGTTTATAACTCTATTTCTTATAATATAAGATGTATTGAAAATATAGACGAATTTTTGAAGGCCCTTAAATGATTTTATTGCGAAGTGATTTTAATAGTTCTTTTAATATGTACATATGAATAAATGGTGGGTTGCTTTTGTGTGTGTTTTTTTTTGTTTTTCCCCTCTCAGATTTACAGACTTTATTTCTTTATTTTTCATTTTTTGCACAGGTTTCGTAAGGAGAACAGTATTTCAAATTTACTGATTACGATTTACTGTATAAAAATGATGAAATAATAAAATATGAAACTCTCAACCACAGTCTTGATTCAGACGATAAACTCACTCCGTACATACTCTCTGTCTAAAATATTCAGCTATATCACTTCATTGCAATGCACATTTGTACAACGTTTCTCGTATTATGGAACTGGAATTCTCCGCTGACTATATTCCCGGGGTTACGTCTCAAATTCAATTCTGCGAAGACTCACTCTTAGGGAAAGCAACAAAACAGCTCAGTACAGCGCAGTAGCATGTTACTGAATTGTTTTTTTTCTCTTTTTTCCATTTATTTCATATTTAATTTTCATTTTGCGTTTTTATTATTTATTTTTATTATTTTATTTTGGTATTTTGTTTTATTTTTTCTGTAAATTGCTACATCCAGCTCACGTTTATTGAATTACAAATCTCACATTATAAACAAAATTAATTCATGTCGTATTGTGAATCAATTCTACCCCTTCCAAAACGAATATCCAATTTCTTTCTGTTCCTCTGAAATGGGATATAATAGTATTTCAGAAAAAATGCTAAAGCTCGATTTCGACAGAGTAATCTGGCTTTGAAAATTGATACTTCTCTGTACATAAAGGTCATTTGACCTCAATACCGTTTCAAAATCACTTGTATTTTTGGTGTTTGGCACTAGGTGGCTGATATTATCTACTCGTGGTTAAAAATGAGTACTGCAGAAGTATTATTGTCTAATCAAATAACAAGAGGTCATTTTGACCTCATACTACATTGAAAACACATAATTAAATATCTAATTTATGACGATTGTTTGGCACATGTGAACGCTGCAATCATGACTTCTATCTCAGTAAATGAATAGCACAGTGAAAGAGGCTAGAAGTGTATCCATTCCTTTCTTCTTTCTTTCTTTCTTTCTTCCTTCTTTCCTTCCTTCTCTATAAAAAATAGCTTTACACAACAGAGATAAAAATTGAAGCAGCACAATATCGCAGTTCAAAGTTTCTTATTTTTTTCATCCAACACACAACCGGAGTACTGTACAGCCAGAAGGAAAGTTAAAAATATATATTCATTATACATTCTAATGGTAAAACGTGCTTGCTTTCAAAGTAACGCAAACAAAATTTCCCTTGTTATACCAGTTTCGAATAAAAACACAACAGACAGGCAGAAATACTGTGTTCAGTCCAATGACTAAATAAAGTAAGACATTTGTAAAGACAGATCTAACCGTGATGCTTTTCTGCTGAAAATCAACTGAAGAATCAACTCGCATTATTGCAAATGACTTGTATGAAAGAAAATGACTTAAAGACAGGTTAAGTTGCTTCTTTAAAAACAATGTTTGTGAATTCGTTTTCTGACGTTTTTTGTATTTTCAGTGTCCCTAGCACGAGAAAAAGAATATAAGACCTCTTTCACCAGGTAAATTTCAAGGTTGTTTAAATAAAACGAAGAAAGATGGCAGTTAAACAGATGTGACATGTAAAGCAGAGACAACAAAATAATAGTCAACAAAACACTGACTGCATTGACAGGGTATGATACCAAATCACACTAAATCACACCAATTCACGCCAAATCACACTAAATCATAGAAAATCACAACCCATCAAACTTTATCATACAAAAACAAACTAAATCACTCTGAATCACACCAATTCACACCAAATCACTCTAAATCACACCATTTTACACCAATTCACACCAAATCACACCAAATCACTCTGAATCACTCTAAATCACACCAATTCACACCAATTCACACCAATTCACACCAAATCACACAAATTCACTCTACGTCACACCAATTCACACCAAATCACACCAAAATCACACCAAATCACACCAAATCACTCTACATCACACCAATTTACACCAAATCACACTAAATCACACCAAACCACTCTACGTCACACCAANAAATCACACCAATTCACACCAATTCACACCAATTCACACCAAATCACACAAATTCACTCTACGTCACACCAATTCACACCAAATCACACCAAAATCACACCAAATCACACCAAATCACTCTACATCACACCAATTTACACCAAATCACACTAAATCACACCAAACCACTCTACGTCACACCAATTCACACCAAATCGCACAAAATCACCTTAAGTCACAACAATTCACGCCAAAACACACTAAATAGCACTAAAGCAAACTAAACCACACCAATTCACACTAAAGTACACTAAACCACACTAAATCAAACAAAATCACACCAATTCACACTAAATCACACCAAATCACACCAATTCACACTAAATCACAATAAATCACACAATATCACTCTGAATTATACCAAATCACACAAAATCACATCAAATAACTCTAAATCACATCAGATTACTCAAAATCACATGCAATTGCACCCAACCATACTATACCACACTAAATCACATCAACCCACACTAAATCAAACTAAATCACTCTAAACTACACTATATTATAGCAAATCACATCCAATAACACCCAACCACACTATACCACACCAAATCACCCCAATACACCCTAAATTACACTATCATCATCATCATCATCATCATCATCATCATCGTATTTGGTTTAACGTCTGTTTTACATGCTAGCATGTGTTGGACATGATGATGATGATTGCCCTTCACAGGGACTTTTATTTGGCAGTAAGGAATTTCTAGTGCACCATACTATATCACACTAATTCACACCAAATCAAACTAAATCAGACCAATTTACACTAAATCACACCAATTCACACCAAATCACTTCAAGTCACAACAATTGATGCCAAATTACACTAAATCACACCAATTCACACTAACTCGCACTAAATCACACTTACTTACCAGGGTGCCATCTCAAAGAGGTCGCCTGTCATAGTCCTCCATACTTGTCTGTCAAATGCCAGTTTAGCACACTTGTTAATGTCTTTCTTCATCAAATAAGCAATGTTGCCTGTCTGTAGGGTCCTTTTCTTCCTCTTTCACCCTTACCCTCAACAGTGCCTTCCAGTATCATTTTTTTTGAAGGAAATTGTGCTGCCTTATGTGCCCATAAAATGCAATTTTTCTTTTTTTTATTGTGCCTAGTAGGGTTGTTTTGCTTATTCCTATATCATTCAGGACCTTTTCATTTGACCTTTTTTCTTTTTTCTTTCTATCCATCCTATGGTAACACCACATATCACACTATATCACTCTGAATTACATCAAATCACACTAAATCACTCTAAATCACACCATAACACACTAAATCACACTAAATGACACTAAATCATATCAAATCACACAAAACCATACAAAATTGCACAAAATCACACCAATTCACATCAAATCACTCTCAATCATGCTATATACAACAACTATGTGATTACTAAATATCTAGGTATATGTATGTATAGTATCATATCACATTTTAATGAATGTACAATTTTTTTTATTTCATGTAAAATGAGCAGGTAAAAAATTTTGTATTTTGCAATGGATTTTATGAAAACCCCAGTCACCATCATATCAAATGTGGCCAATTTTGAATCCATTTCTGGGTAATGCTGTTTCCATCACTAAGACCTCAGTCAAAGAAATGCCATTCAGGGATGGTAGTGAGTTTTCACTTGCACCTGTCCTTAGTCTAGCCAACTTTTACTCTTGATCCATTAAGAGTAACCTAGTCCTTCTCAGGAAATGATGTTCCCTAGGGCTAGCTTTTTAGGGGTTTTTTGAGGTTTGGAAAAGCTTTATTACATGGCCACATGTTACTTTAGCACTATCTCTTAGATATTTACAGTGCCACCTAAACTTCCAACATTCCAAAGTACTCCCAAAACTTATGGGGCTGTCTTGCTTCCTGGTTGCCACAATGTTGAAGTACTGGATCATTGATTTCCTCAAGTTTTTCATTTTCAACTGTGATTTCATATTGGATATTTGGTGGTGCAGTACTGGATATTTTGATTCATGAAGGTAAGGAGCTCATTTTAGCTACTCAGCCCACGTTACCTGTTCAGTTCCAGGTTTGCCTTTGTGCATGGCTTGATCTTGAGCATGCTGGTGCACATTACTCTGCAGTGGAATAGCACATTGCTATAGCAGTCTGCCATATGGTTCCTGGGGTTGTTCCCCAACTGGAGTTTGCAAGCCTTGTGAGGAGGATTTTTTAGTTGAGATTCTTTGTTTTTATTTTTTACATGCTTTCTAAATGGCAGAGTCGCATTAAGCATTACTCCATAGGAAAACTGGTTGGGATAGTTTTCCAAGCTCCATGTTATTTCATGTGATTTTTAGTTTTCACAGTTACTGGGCATGGCAATGAGATGGCCATGCCATAAAACAGTCTACAAGGGCTTTCAGTGACAAACAGCTGCTTCCAGCCAAAACAAATCCACAAAATATGATGGAGATATCCCAGATAAGAGCAATGGCATCAGCTTGACCTCGTTCTTAAGTGAAGAATATCTTCACTTCAAATGTGTTGGTCACAATAATATTTGACAGTGCAGACTGTGACACAGACTCACTTGTTTGCAGCAAGGGCAGACTACACCCCAAGGAACTGTACTATAAAAAAATTAAACCCACCCTTGCATCAACACTAGCTCCATCTTAGACATTAGTAAGGCAAAGGAATTCCTAAAGTGTCTTTCAGACACTATCCAACCAATACAATATCTCACAGCTGATAATATGTGATGCCACATATGTAACACCAACTATGTTGCTTACTGTGTGCCTGAAGGATAGAGTACAAGGACTCTAATTGGTTTAAGAGCCATTATATATGCAATCCACCATTAAGAGGATTGCATATATTCCTTTAAAAATCACCAACAATGGAAAATCTGGTAAAACTCAAAGCTACTACCAGCTTGGCTTGACAGAAAGCCAGACAATGTGGCAATGAATAGTGGCTCCAGTTCTGAAGTACATTCAGCATGTCTCTGATACAAAGAACATCAAAACAATGGTATCAAGAAAACTACTGGTTGTGTTCCTGTCAAGACCTCCCCTCTGAAATCCAAAAGAGGTGAAAGCATCACAGATCCCAGCAAGGAGATGAAAAGATAGATAGGGCACTACTTGGAAATATATGGAACAGAGACAGCACTAAATGGCATACTCCAAATGGAAATAATGAATGACCTTGACAGTGAACCATCTACTGACAAACAGGACCAAGCCATCAAGCAATTGCTTTAAGGCAAGGCACAAGTAAGTAATGGAATTTCATCAGACGTAATCACATTTTCTTGACAACCTGCTCAAACTTCACTGGAGTGAGACAGGAATTGCATGACTACCTCTGTCAACTTTTACAAAAACAAAGGTGGCAGTAGCAACAAATTCCATTGTATTTCACTGTTAGTAAATTGTTGGGAAACATCTGTCAGAATGATTCTTCAAGATTGCAGATACTGAGTGCAGATACTTGAGTTTACCCCAAGGCTCATTGTGGTTTAAGAGCACACTGGTCAACAATGACATAGCATTTTCCCTTCAGCAACTGCAAGAGAAATGTAGGGAACAACACAATTCCTTTTTCAATGCTTTCATTGATAAGCATGGCATTTAATCTTGTGTACAGAGCTGAACTCTTCAAGATCCCTTGGAGGATAGGTTGCTCACCTACATTACCAAAGTACCAAAAACAGGATCTCCAAAATCTGATCAATTTCTTCTCAGATGGGAGTAAAAGGTATTATCTTACCATCAGCGACTTGGAATACCAAAGCTCTCTGCAAAGGTGTGGATGAAAATCCAACAATCCACATTGATGACAAACAGTAGAAGGCTGCAAACAATTTCACTTTGGCTCAACCATGTCCAAAAACACAAGCCTTGATAAAGAAATGAATACCAATATTGCTTATGGGACCTGTGTCATGGCACAACCTACTGAAGGTCCTTGGAATAATATGAAATCAGCAGGGTGTCCAAGAAGGCAACCTCCACGTGGTGATACCTGGATGCTGATTAGCTAGGCTATCCTGACTGGTTGGTAATGAATAGCCTTCATTTCATGCTGTTCTTCCGTACCATGGAAGAAATCAATCTCGTTGTTCATGTGATTTAAAATCTGGTTCGTCGTCGATTTGGAGAACTTTTTTTTGCCTCAAGCAGCTTACACACACACAAACAAACAAACACACACACACACACACACACACACACACACACAACCAGCAACTACACACAAAGATATGCATAAAACAACCCCACATTCTCCCAACCCTATTGTATAGCAGCAAACATTGGTCCATGTATTCCAAAAAAAGAAAGAGAGCTTAACAGTTTCGATGTGCAGCACCTAAAGAGAGTTCAATGCCAAAAAATCAGAGCAGTGAATCAACAAGACACTGAACACATCTGTCCAACATGTAGCAAAGACTGTCATTTTTAGATCAGATTGTTCAGTCATAAACACTGCAAATCCCACTAAAATAATCCAAAGCACATTCCATTATCCTACAGAGAATGAAGGATCACAAGAAAACAAAAACCTTGTCCTTTGAATTAACATGGCCCTTACTGCACAAGAGTTTATGGCCATAATAATGTTTCTGCTATTCAACTTAGATTTTAAGATCTTTTTAACTCTTCTCAGATATTCTGACTTCACTTTACTTTTCATTGCTCCATCTTTGATGCTATCTGCTTCAAGGATTCCCAAATACTTGTACCCATTTTCAAGATCAATTTCCTTGATTGTCTCACCTGAAGGAATTTCTATACCTTCACTTCTGACATGCTTCCCTTTCTTCATCACTAAAACGCCACATTTATTGATACCAAAATCCATTCTTATATCATCACTAAAGATTCTGACTGAGTTTATGAGAGTTTAGAGTTGTTTTTCTGTTTTGCCAAACAACTTTAAATCATCCATACACAGTAAATGATTAATAGTTGGTCCTGATTTACAGAACTCAAAGCCAGCTTTAACTTTATGTAATGCAAGGGTTAGTGGTATTAGACAGATAACAAAAAGAAGTGGGGATAAACTATCTCTCTGAAAGATACCATGTTTTATTTTCACTTTTCTAAGTGGCTTTCGACCAGATGTCAATTCTGTTTCCCAATGGTTCATACTTCTAAGTAAAACTTCTTTAATGATATGTGCAACTTTGAAGAGCTCGAGGCATTTAACCATATCAAATGCCTTCTTGCAGTCAATCCAACCCATCTCTAGACCAACCATTCTTCTCTTGCAACTCTTTATTATAGCCTTATCGATGAGCAATTGATCTTTTGTGCCTCTTGATTTCTTTTTACAATCTTTTTGTTCCTCGGGCAAGAGACCATTTTGTCCCAAATGCTTGTAGATTTCTTCAGAAAGGATGCTGGTAAATAGCTTCCACATTAATGCAAGGCAGGTTATGGGTCTGTAGTTGGTTACTTCATTACCTTTAGATTTATCTTTCATTATGAGTACTGTTCTCCCCTTTGTAAGCCAAGGTGGGGCAACACAGCTTATTAGGCAATCATTGTACATTGCTGCTATGCACAAGTGTAGCGATGTCACATTCTTCAACCGGTAACCTTGCATGCCATCTGGCCCTGGCGATTTTTAGTTTGTGAGTTTGTTAGCTTGTATTTTCAACATCTCAGTTGTTATGGTTATGTCTGGCTACTTATTTGTGTTATCGTCTACCTCTTTCTCAAAATTCTTAACCCATTCAGCATTATCGTTATGCTTCACATCCTGTTCCCAAGTTTTCATCCAAAAAGGTTAGTAGATTCTTTATCAGGTGTCTCATCATTCCCTCTTTCTATGCCTTCCAATTTCTCAAACAGTCTTTTCTGATTATTTTGAAAAAGTTTATTTTGTTGGAACTGCTCATTCCTATCGTCGTATCTCTTAATCTTTTCCTTTTTTGATACAACCCTTTGCTTTAGTTCTTCAATGTCTGCTTTTATACCTTTTCTTTTAACATTATACTTTAAGTAAAGTCTATGTTTCACACCTTTGTTTCTCATAGTGTCATTTTTCAAACCCTCAAGTTTTCCTATTTCTCTACTCAGGTCTGCAATCTGTTTAGTTGATGTTTCTTCCACCATGGTTCTCTTTTATCTCTGGGTTAACTTTTCTTTACACCAAGTAGTTTACTAACTACACATCCTGTAGCCCTCAAGATTTTATTGCACTGGAGCAGGTCATTTGCTTCCAAGTAAGGAATGACTTTGTCAACCTCTGCTGTCAATGAATCTTAAATTTGGTGGGTCTTCTACCTCCTCTTCCCTCAGTTCCCCTAAACTGTCTCCTTTCATTCTATCTTCAACATTTTCCATCACATTTAATTCTGTATTAGTTTCTATTACCTTATCGGTATCATCTCTATTTTCAATCATAGTAGTATTTGCCTCAGCTGTGTCTCCTTCCAGATTATGGTCACGTTGTTTGAGCTCAATATTAGCTTGTCATTTAATTTACTCAAGTTTAATCTCAGACAACCACCCATTAGATCTAATCACTCTCACTTGCCCTGCTAGCTTCTGCTCAGACAACTCAAAAAAAACTTTGCCTGTAACCTTGGATTACTTTTGAAAAAACACTTCATGATAATTTTGTTTATTTCCTTAGGCCAAGTTGTCCTTTGTTTTGCATTACGAGGATTTTGTTGGATAATGACCTGAGAAGCCTTGTTCCTTCCCCTGCTGAACAAGGAACCTTCACAGAAAGTTCTGGCCCACAAGAAGAATAGGGGCCCTCCAAGAAGGAATACTTGACTCAACAATCTTAAGTTCAGTTAATGTATTCATTTCTTCATTGATGAAATCTTTATGAATTTTTCAATCATTTCTGGACTTTGATGCAATTGATGGCCCATCGGTAGTAAGTTATGCTGCACATGATCAAAGCTTAATACATCAATAAGGCCATTTAGGTGGAAAATGAAACTGAAGTTCAATTTAATCATATTTTGGCCTGGTGTCTAGTATTTGCAAAACTAAAATACATACTGCAACAAAACAAGGCAGCATGGCACTTACAGTTGAAAATGTGAAAACAATAGCAATTTCCACCTGCAGATAAGTGGTATGAAAATAGATTGGAAAAGGTGACTATAAACAGAAGTGGCACCATATTATGGGCCATGAAGGTGAACACAGAGCCACACCTTTTTAAAAAGACACACCCTTCTATGATGCTAAACGTAGTCTAGTAGCCTAGGAAGGCAGCAGCTGCTGTTTTTGTATAAAGAACAGAACAAATAACATGTGTCTTCTTAATTTAATCATTGTGAGCCAGAAGAAATCCTAAAATAATGTAGAATACAGGCCAACTAACTATTTCATTGCACTTAAAGCAGCAAACAACAAATTGTGTATATCAGTATTTTGTTAATCAACATTAAATGTGACATCTGTGTCCATTAAGGAAGATTACCTCAATTCCCTTGCAACATCTGGTCCAAGTTGCCCAAGACTACCTGGTGAACAGAGAAATAACATAGCATTAAAAAGAGAAACATTTCTATGGAAATTTTATGTAAATATTAGTTGATTTACACAATATATATATATTACTGAATTCTTTATTTGCACAACACACCCATGTTGTTCTTATTCAACATGGTACCCCATGTTGAATAAGAGACTGATAAAAAAAATGCAGTCTGCACAAAACAAATGCATTCGCTTTTATCTGAAAACACAGCCCATGTTGGTGCTACTGAATTTAAAGAGATAAATTGGCTCCCCACAAAGCACAGAGTAAATCAAAATATTAGTGTAAAGATATTGAAATTTTTTAAAGGAACTGCTCCAGTTTATTATGATAAAATATTCCACCCAGTCAACCAGAGTTGTGTTACACGAATGTCAAAGTTTAAATTACATATCCCATCTCATAAAAGCAACACAGGCCAAAAATGCCTATCTTACCTAGGGCCAAAAATATGGAATAACCTATCATCTGAATTAAAATCTACTAACAATGTCAACACTTTTAAACACCAGACCAAAGAATACTATTTTCAAAATATACAGAAAGAAGAAGACAGTATATATATCTACTACTGACAACTCATGTTTTCACTCTCATAAAGAGCCAGGTATTCTAAAA
>RDPX01000186.1:1454204-1467321 GCA_003991215.1 Morbakka virulenta
TCGCCATCTACATTCCTTCTACCTAATTCGAGGCCTCCATGTACCATTTCTATAATTTCCATCCTTCCCTGTGCCCACGTATCCATTCAAATCGCCTCCCACAACAATCTACTCTCAGATTGGTTTTCTCAAGAATGTCTCTTCATTCCTTCCCAGACCTCTACCTTTGCCTCTTCACTACGGCCTGTTTGTGGGTCATACGCTGGGATAACATTAACAATCCCCTGCCCAACCACTAGCTTCACTTGCATTAATCTCTCACTCCTTGACCTTTCCACCTTGTCTCTTGAACACACATGAAATCTATCTTCATCCTTCTCATACAATCTACCAACTCTCTTGCTCTCCCAGTCATACTACCCACATTCTAGATACCTATCTTGATAAACTCCACTGGCTTCTGTAACCGTGACAGCGGTTGGCACGGTATCCCTTGCTCGTTTCTCACACCAGTCGGGGGATACTGACTTGCATCGTTTCTGGAGAATGCCCTAGTACCCTTCACTGTCGTCTTAGAATGTGCCATGTTTAGTTGGAGCGCGTTTTTACAGTCGCATGCCCTTGCTGACACCAACCACCTGCTTATTAGGGGTAGTCCTTAGGCTTTTGGCAGTCACCTGCCCACTCATAAGGTAGTGAAGCCATTTGACCCATAGCTGGAGGATTTTTAACCCACTCCTGGATGAGCAGTTTGATGAGGGTCGGGACATGTCTACACGCCTGTGGGACCTGCACCCTGCACACATCGGGGAACTCATCCTTCGATGACAAATTTCGGGTGTTATTCCCTATTCAGAGCCTCATTAACTCAGTGGCCGCAAAGCCAATTATCCAGATCGCACCGCGTGGAGGTGAGGTTGACTTGGCCACAAAGTCGTCACAAACAGACTTCTTAATTTGCCGTTCACCATAAGGCTAGTGTGTCACAGCCACCAAAAGGTGATGAATTGTGCACTCCATGCCCCTTTCTACCCAATGCAGTGCGATGTAGATTAAAACTACGAATAATCAACGGGGAAATAGAGAAAAAAATTATGCATAAAGTTTCTGACTAATAAAAAACATGACGCAGAATAGTTTAACAGTTAAGAGGGACTCAAAACGTATATTTGTGTATGTGTGTATACAATCAGAGCGTGTCAAAAGAAAAGGGGGTGATAAATATGACTTATATTTTTACATACATCTTTAATTCATGTTGGTACAGAGTTACTTTCCTTCTTGTAGACAGCTTTTTGCTTCCTCATTCAATTTGTGCATTAAGCGAATCAAGGTTAGCTTTCTAAAGCAGAATTTATCTGATGTCAGCATTAATGATAACATTTATGAGAGGTTAACTAGATTAACTTGATACCTGGAACGAACCAGCAGCGACGGAAGGTTATTTTCACTTTCATCATCACAACAAATGTTACTACTACTACTACTACTACTACTACTACTACTACTACGACTACTACTACTACTACTACTACTACTAATAATAATAATAATAATAATAATAATTAATAATAATAATAATAATAATAATAATAATAATATAATTCAATAGCAGTATCAGCAAAAGTTAGCCACCCTGTATAAGGTCGGTCAGAATTCAAACCTCTCTCATAAAATCAAAATGGAGACGATCCCCCTGTCATGTCACGAAAGTATCAAATAATTTTTCGAAAAACTCCCTAAACTTTTTTATATCCGTTTCCACTTTTACCTGCAACTCGCAAAATAGTTATTTACTGCATCTCGTGTAATTCGTTTCCCTCGACATCTTTATTCTTATGCAGTTGTTGCAAGTCGTTGTAATTAATCCATCCAGTAGTTGGTCGTGAGAAATATAGTGAGTTGGGCACGTTGAATTATTCCGAGAGTATCTCAACTCTTACTTACTCTATCATGCGCTGTCCAGGCGTTCATTCTAGATTTCATGACATTCTCCTTTGAATAGGGTAGTGTGCTGATGGTTATAATCCATTTGGCTACGTGAGCTTAATATTAACTCAAAGAATCCAATAATCACACTATATTTCATTGCATCGGCACATGGCCCTGTAGGGATCTCATTTGAGTTCCCAGGAATATTAAGCAGTAAATTACTACCTTTTAAATATGGAGGATTTAGTCAACTTTTTGGTTAAACTGTTACACACTTATCCAGTATACTTCCTTTCTGTAAGCAACAATCTCTAGTCGATACAAAATATTTGTACTGGAAAAGAATAAATTTTTTTAAAGTAAAAAAATATTTGTTGGAAATCCCTAGTGGAGCACTGAATGTGGTTACTTTCCACTTAAGGCTTGGCTGTGGAACTGTTTGTTTCCGGGGTGCTTTCCTCAAATGACTTGAATGTTCTTTTGTCTTCAATCAACTCGTGTGTGTGTATGTGTGTGTGTTTATATGTATATATAATATATACAGTAGTGGTAGCGTATGGCTACATCTCCACATTATGTCTCTTCAGCCAGGTTCCGAATTCCTCATCACAGTTGAGGATGGTGTCAAAACCTCCCTCCAGTCTGATTGTTGGGCACTGGAGGACGATGTGTTTTGTTGTCTCCTGGGTTCCACTGCAGTGGGGACAGTCTGCAGTGTCTTTTAGTCACCATTTGTATATGTTGGCTGATGTTCTGCCATGGCCTGTCAGCAGATGGTGTATTTGCAAACCACCAGTCTGTCCATGCCTCTGTCATGTTGTAGCTCACAATTTCTGACTGGTAGAAAGCTCTTCTGGATTTTGATCTCGTTGATATATACAGTTGCATGCATTAACTGGTTTTGTGCTTTTGACTATTGTGAAAAAGAAGTTGCCTGGCAACTTATGAGTTGCATCTTAGCCTCATTTTGAGTTTTAGTCTCAGTTAAACGTTGTCATGACATCGTCGTTTCAGTTTACTCCCAAGTTCAAAATGGCAATTGATGACTGATGACAATGAAAGAGCGATGACAAGAAATCTGTTTATCAAATCAAGGCAGGACAAGGATGTTTCCTCTTAGGTGCTAAAATTTCAATTGTGTTACACGACAAGATGGTGGATGTTGAAGTGCAGCAAGGTAAGTGCTGGCAACTCAGAATACAAGTTTTATAATTTACAGTAACGAATTTGGTAGTTTAGTTACTCGGAGAAAAATTGTCACGTACGGCACTGGTGCATGGCTTATTTCCTTTCAGACAAAGGTTTTTGGTAANGAGGGACTTTTTTCGACCCATTTCTGTAGCAACAAGAAGTATAAAAAGTGAAAAAAATTCCAAAGTAAATTCGATTCAGATGTCCACAGTATTAAAGAAGAATGTGTAATGAGCGACCAGAGCGCAAACAATGAGTATGGTGCAATCTCAACAGTAGGAAGATGCAATACAATCTCATACCGAGAAATCTACGTATTTCCATGAGTGGTCTTAAACTTTTGGTAGTGACTGTAACTTCAATTTTCTGAAATATTCCCGTTTAAAACTTTCAATAACGTCTCTTTGTTTTATTCCGTCAAAGTCCAAAACTCCAAGATACTTATATCCACTTTAATCAATTATTTTGATGGTTTCTCCTGTTGGCAATGATATTTCATTACTTCTACTTCGGTCAACTAATCCTCTACGCATGATCAACACTCCACATTTTTGATAGCAAATTCCATTTTGATGCCATTACTAATTTTTTTGACTGTAGAGACCAAACTGTCTATTTTTCTCTCATTCTTCCCGAACAATATCAGGTCATCCACGAATAGGAGGTGACTGACATTTTCACAGGATTTAAGGGTGTATTTTGCTTTAACCTTTCGCAATGTATGACTTAAAGGTATCATGTATATGAATAAAAGTGGTGGGGGGGAAGCAGTCAGTCCCCTTGGAAAATATATCTTTTAATGTTTACATTACCGAGAAGCTCACTGGAAGAAGTAACATTAACATACCAGTCCTTTGTCGATTTCTTTAGAAACTCAATAATGTTATCAGCAGCCTTTACTATTGTTAATATTTCCAATATCCACAAGTGTGGAATCATATATTGTAGTCTATTTGCAATCACAGACTATCATTTTATCAATAAGCAATTGGTCTTTCGTGCCCCTGCTTTTTCTTCTACATCCATTTTGCTCTGTGGATAATTTATTATTTACCTCTGGGAAGCTGTACAAAGAGTTTGAGACTGTCACTGTGAGGAGTTTCCACATTAGTGGTAGACAAGTAATTGGCTGATAGTTGTTCACTGCTATACCTTTTGCCTGGTCTTTCAAGGACAAGACAGTTTTTCCAGTGGTCATCCACTTCTGGATTTCATTTCCGTTAATTATCAGATCATTCATTTGCTCTGCTAATCTCTCGTGAAGTACTATAAGATTCTAAAGCCGACAGACTTGGACCCCATCTGGGCCAGGGCTTTTCCAGTCAGGCATCTTTTTGCATTGTTTAATAATCATTTCAACTGTGATTTGTAAGTTATTTTGTTTTACTTCATTTCTCCCTTCTTTCTTTAATTCTTTAAGCCATTCTACATTTCCATTGTGAATAACTTCTTTTTCACAAATCTCACTTCAGAATGCCTTACTTTCATCACCGTCTGGTTTTTCATTACAGACTTTTTTGTCAGTAAGCTCTGAATAAACATTCTTTTGGTAATTTTCAAACAATTTGTTTATTCTGAATTGTTCAATTTTCTGCTCGTAATGTTTTATTTTCAGAGACTTGACCTGGAAGCGTTGTTTTAGCTCCTTTATTACTGTATCCAATCCTTTCTTATTTACAACATATTTTCTTTCTGATTCCTTAAACTTTCTTGACCTTTCAAATTATTTTTCCTGGCACCATCACAAATACCAATGTGTCTTCTTATTTCATTGATTGATTCTTGGATCCTCCGCTTCCACCATGGTTCTTTCCTAGTGCTTTGTGATTTAAAACGCTTCAGTCCTACCTCTAAGCCAAAGAGAATCGAGTAAGCTTTAATTGAATTTTTGGTCTCAGTGACAGTGAGATTATCAGTTCTAACCTTAGACAAAACTTTATTTACTCTCTGTACATGCTTTTTCAGTTTTCTCCTGTCAACTCGTTTGAATCCGCTACCTCCTTTGTCAAGAAGATCACTTATAATTTCCTTGAGTTTGTCCAAGGATTCTTTATCGTCTTTTGACATGTTATTCAAACTCTCAACAATTATTACGTCGTCCACTTCTACCCGTTAGACTGCATTCTCAATTACTTCCTCATTTTCAATAATCTCTTCCTTTACTCCACCTTCTTCCACTTCAGTTCCATTTCTTAAAAAAGCCTTCGTTTAATCTCCTCTATTTCAAGATTTGAAAGCCAACCATTCAATCGAATCATTCTTGCTTGATCATTCACTCTTTTTTCGGTTGAGTTAAGTCCTTACTTTTCTTTCCAAATGCCATGCATACGCTTTCTATATCCTTTAATAGGTCTCCCCTGTTTATACAGGGATTTACTTTAAAAAAACTCCATAACATCAATGTTTAACTCATTTTTCTATCCTATTCTAGCAGTCGTAGGATGTCGACCGGGCCTCCAATACTACATTAGGAGACATCTGCCGGGCTAGGGATCTTCACGTGAAGTTCCAGTCCCCTTCACGCCCTTGATTCCAAATATTTTGTTTAAAATTACACTCGTAAGAGATTGTGTTTTAAGGTGCACAGCCACCGCTGCTTTTATAGTTACACCATCACTAGCGGGGGTTGTCAACCAAAGCTAAAGAGCCCCCTACCCATAAGACAGACTAGCCGCCGCCGAATGCCAACCTGGTACTTCATGGTTTCAAGGAAAATTAACAGGTGCTACAACTTGCTCAAGGGTGACCTGGAGGTAGTTTTAGCAAACGGTAAGCTCACGAATCTCTGCAACAATCTGATATCGATACGCAGGACCTTACCATACCAGATCGGGCGGGCAGCCCGGGACGTTAACACTCGCTTCTTCCAACCATCACTATCCACCATTGCAGTTGGTAGATCTTCAGCTTGTAGTCCCACATCATTAGGAATCTGGTCAAGATAGGTGATATGGGGTCGACCCACAGAGCTAAAACCACGACTTCGTCTTCATAGAATCAACTTGCTAGCAAGCTCAGTAGAACTCCGAAAACAGTGTCCAGCAAAACAAATCCTCCTTTCTCTGACAAAGGGATGATACTGCAGGGATATTTCCGTATAACTCCCTTTTAGTAGGATGTTGTTCCCATGACGTATTGAGAGCAGCCCTTAGCATACAGGTGTAAGTTCCATCAAGTACCTTTTCGAGCATTTTGGTGAGGGTCCAGGTAGCTGAGCCATATAAAGGTATTGACTCCACGACTGCTTTGAAAAAATGCCTGTTCAGGCTGTCAGAGAGAGATGATTTCCATATTGTTTGTAACTTATTTAGGGCACTCAAAGCTTTAGCTATCCTTGGGTTTCGATCTCTCTCAGATAATGAAACTTCTCTGTCCAAGTAGATAAAGCTATCCACCGTCCTGATCAGCTTACCTTCAAGCGATCTAATATCATCACCAATATCGTTCATTTTCATGGCTTCAGTCATTTTAGAGTTCACAAACAGTCCAATGGTCGAAGCAGCTTGTTGAAGGAGGTGCAAAAGTTTCTCCGCGTCTGCAGTGTTATCGGCAAATAGAGCCAGATCGTCTGCATAGTCAGCGTCGGTTATTAACTCCGCAGGGTATCTTCTTTCTCTGGCCTCTTTCAATGTAAAGCCTAATTCTTTGTTTATGTCAACGGATATTCTTAAAACGTAATCAAGTGCCAAGATAAAGAGCAAAGGGACGAGAGTATCACCTTGCACCTGCCGTTATTTCGAAGAATTCGGTATCACCGTCAGGAGATCGCACCATAGATTCTGTGTTGACATACAACATCATGATTGCGTCAACGGTTTTTCTTGGGATTCCATAGGCATGAAGAATTTCTGAAAGTTGCCCCCTATGAACTGAATCAAAGACCTTGGAGAAGTCTACAAAAACCATGCATGCTTTTAGATTTCTAGTCTATATGCCTTCCAATAGTCGCCTAACAGTGATGATTTGCCCTTGTGTGGAACGTTCTAGTCTAAAACAACACCTCCTTTTCTTTCTCAGCAACTCGAGTATCAAAAGGGCATGCTAAGTCCACAATCTTTCAAGATCTATTGCCCTTCCGGAAAACTACAATGTCTGGTCTTGAGTGCTCCAGAAACGTATCCGTTTGTATCTTAATATCCCAAAGAAATTTTACTTATTTCTTTCCTGATACCTTTCCCTTGTATTGATCGTACCATTTTTCTTTGTGTTCTATATTATGAGCTTTGCATGGCTGCCAATGAATGACCTGAGCAATTTTGTCATGATGCCACTTCTTGTACTGTGTCTAACTAAAGAGCTTGCACACCATACCATGCATTTTCGATCAATCGTTTTATCTCTTCAAGCTCCAGATTCGATAACCACTCCTTCGTTGTGAGTTGATTCTTCCAACATACTAATCTTTGTTCAATAACTGGTAACATACCTCTACCAATCCACAACCATAGAGCCTTTTCCTGTACCTGTTACGGCTTGGCTCGCTACTAAGTAGCACTCCATAACAATCCGGTTTTTATCTTGTGATCACTTTCTCTTCTTCCAACTGACAACTGGGTTCATCATGCTGGTTCATGCTGCTGGTCCATGCCGAGCTAGAGAATTTCTCCAGTGCTTTCAGTCTCATTCACACCGTTATTTGACATACTTTGATAATCCATACTGCACTCTTTAGAGGATAGTGAGTTTTAGGTTACTTTACTATTGGCATTTTTTTATTGTGACCCTATCACTGGGGGGGGTCCAGGCCAGGTTTATAGATTCCCACTTCCCAAGGAACAGAACAAATACCGCTTGGTGTAAAGCCGGTACTTCAAGGTCTTAAAGTAAGCTTACATATGTTACACCTTGCCAATGGGTGATCTGGGGATAGCTGTAGCCAAGGCTAATCCCATTCTTCCATGTCGAAGCTCCATAGCCGAATGCAGATTTCGTGAATATTACGGACTTACACTCTAAATGCACATGCAACTGTTATATCGCGTGTAATAAGGAAACTGGTTATACTTTTCTTATTACTTTTTTTATTATTCCAACTGCCCCTATATTATAGAAGTTTTTGAACAAGGCATACCTCTACGTCAAGTACAATATCATTTTAAAAGTTTAGAAACATTTTTGAAACACTTCACAGTGCTCAAACAACAATTGGAACCACCATAACTTTGCTCAGATTCCAGAGTCGCTTCATTTCCAGTTTGAGGTCATGATATTTTTCAACCTTAAATTTTTCTGTTTCAGATGTCTTATTATCCCCTGGTACTGCTATGTCAATAATTACTACAGACATTTCCCTATTATCAATGACGTCTGTGTCCGGTTTCCTTTCCTTAATCTCATAATCCCATTAAATCGTCATATCCCATAAAATCTTATGATCAGCATTTTCAACTAAAACATCAGGTTTTCGATCATACCAATTCTCAGGTTTTTCTCATTGAAATTTCTCACGTAGCTTCCAATTGAGCATCTGTACAACTGTTTCGTGTCTCCTTTTATATTCTTTTTGCGCCAGTGTGGTACACTTGCAAATGACATGGCTTATTGTTTCTCCTTTCTGACCACATAATCTACAGTTCGGTGATTCTGCAGCATTTTTAATAATATGCTTAAAATAATTAGTTCTAATAGCCTGCCCTTGAGCCGTACAGATCAATGCTTCAGTGGAATTTTTAATCGGACTTGCTGGGACATTTCTAAATAGTATAGGAGTTGGGGTTACGAGAGCATTTTTATAAAGTTATTTCTAATTCCTCTCAACTCTTATACTACTTTCATATATGATATCATTATTTGGTTAATACATCATTTTATGGATTCTATTTATTAATATTCATTTTATGGAAGTCAATCAAAAAATGAAAATCGTATTGTGAAGTCTATTTGTTTTGTTAAATATATAGAATTTATTTTACGGAAATCATTTTATGTATGTTATGTGGTTTTTTTAATTATTATAGTGCGTTTATTTGCAATCAATCATCAGATGTAAGTCATCTAATTTGATTCATAGCATAGTTACCACTTGATGTGCTTTTTGAATTTACAATCTCATTGTGTGATCAAAATCCCAGAATGAAGGGATTGACTAACCTGCTTAAACATGTTTGAACTTGTTTTGTCTTCAAGGTCAGCAGAATTTTCTGGATGATCGTAGACCCATGGCGACGCAATAATATTTATTGTGCAATCATAGTATGTCGTCGTCTATTAATCAACTTCATACGTAAAATTGTTGGTAAGGTTTACTCAAAAAATTTGTCAGTTAAGTTTGTTAATGAGATTATCTCAAGATGCCAAAGTCTACCACTTTACTTAACAATCAAATAAGGAATGAGCTGCTATATCGTAGGTTATGATTTTATTATTTATTATTTTCTTATACCATATATTGTACGTAAACATAAATACCTTTCCCTTTTTTGTAATATGTATATATAATCTTATCATCAAAGCAAGTAAATGTTTCTTTATCTGTTTCATAGCTCCCAATTTGTTGTTTCTGGCTTCCATTGGTTTTCATGGTGTAATGCATTTATTTGCTTTTCATTAAAACGTCTTTATCATTTGCATGTTTACTTTCATTTTGTTCTTTTTAATACCTTTAGCAGTCTTTCCACCTTTTTGGTCATCTTTTATGTAACTATATATTTTAGATCTCAAACCTGTGAATTCAGTGATTGGCACCTTACCAGCTTCATCTTTGAATTTGCCTGTTACTTTTTTATTTATTTTATCAAAATATGGCGAGGTTTATGGATAGTCACTATTATCAAATTTTACTTTATCATTTCAAAAAGCCAGATACACACTATCAACCTTTGTATCGGTGAAAAACAATTTAACTTTATTCCCATATTTGTTTTTAATATAATTTTAGTTAAAATCATTCATTATTGTTTTGCTAAGATCTAAAATACTCATACCTATGCCATCCTGTTAAGGGATAATGTTTCTTTAATCTTATGCACAGCTACTAGATTTTCATTAACAATCTTGCTATTGACATACGTTGGTTTAAGTCTGTATATAATTGAAGGTTTCTATATAGGAATAAGTTTGTGAACAAGACCTGTTGAAATCTTATATTTATTTGCTATTTTTTTCAATATTTGAATAAATGTTTTCAGTCACTTTGACCTTCTTAGGTCCTAGAGGATAGTCATTATGGCTATCATGTACTATTTTTGAATATTCACTATCAACTTCTATAATCAAACTTTCCTTACTATCTTTTTCATACTTAGCCAACTCCATTTTATCAATCTGTTTTTCAGTCATCCGTCTAAAACTACCAGTGGGCAAATACTGGCTCATAGCCAAGTCATATAAATTGTTGGCATCTAAATACAGAATACTTTGAGGGCACCCTCTTGTCATTCTCTTTTATGTATTTATTGTTTGCCTTACCATAATGATTAGGTATATAGCTGATTCCACCCCTCATTCCCTGAAACATGTCAACATCAATCGTCAACTCTAAGTTTTCTCTTCATATTTACTTTTAACATAGCATCCCATGATAGACCAGGTGTTATTAAATAATGACATCCATCTAATTTATAGTATGGTAAGCATACTTTTCTGAAGTTTTCAAACACACTAGCTGCTAAAAGAATGTGTGATTTGAGATAGAAATCATAGTATTTACAAAGTGATCTTAATTCCTCCTTCAAAATATTAAAACTTTCTGAACATATTTATAGTCATCATCAATTATACCTTTATCATTTAAAAAATTGTAAAAATCCTTTTTTGATGGTAGTATATTATCATTAAATTTATTGAAACTATTCATATGATCGAATGGATAAATGTCTTTTCTCATCATTAATTCCAGTTTTTTATTTTTGCATTTTTTTAAAGATATACTGAAAGGCTTCTTTTGGTAGATCGCTGACTAATTTAACCAGACTTGAACTCTTAAATTGGAAACTAATGAGAAATGTTAAATGATCACCTAACATGAAAACCATATCTTCGTCTTCTCCTTTATGAAATGAAAACCATATACTTTCCCATTTCATTCGGTATTACATTCATGTTTATCTGTTTGTCTTCTCTTTTCTTTTTTTTTGTACTTGTGATTGTTAGCTATTTCGCCTATCTCTTACATGATGAAGTGGGAATCATACCCTTTAAGATTATAAAATATGATTGGTACTTTCATTCTCTCTGGTTCAATTTTTAGATTTGAATTACATTCTTCAAGTGCTGATTCTCTATATTTTCCAATGATATGACAATCGTTTCAAACTCTATTATCCCTCTTAGTGTATTTTTCACCACAAATATGACATTCATCAGCTTTGTGAAAAACATTATCTTTGTTTTTTGTCATTTTTAATCGTTTGTTAAAATTTTTTTTCATAAGCTTCTTACAGTATATAACTTGTAGTATTTTTTAGATAGTCTTTTCGTCTTCTTTGATAGAGAGCCGATCATACCTTTTTTGGGACGAGTCCCATTTTGCTTTTGCCACAGACCTTTTGGCTTTCTTGTTCGCCTGTTTGTATGCGCTCTCTGTAATTACTGAGGGGTTTTTCTTGCAAGCCTTGAAAGCGTCTTCCTTCTCTACTACACCCTGCTGGTCGTCGTCATTCCATCACATTCCATCACCACTCCTTTTTCCTATCTTGCGCCTCCTTTTGCTCTACCAACTACTTCTTCTGTCGCACCAATCATAGCTCCTTCCTATCCTTCCACTTTCTTTCAACATCATGATGGTTTTCTTGTTTGCGGCTTTTCACAGACTCAACATGTCTCTCTCTTCTCTCTCCGAATTTACTTTCGGCTTCTTTCCTCTTCTTCGCTTTGCTTGTTTTCTTCATGAGAGCTCTATGATAACCAGTCGACGTTGGCTTCCGATCTCCTCTCCATTTATTACGCCATGATTGTTAATCCATTTATTACGCCATGATTGTTAGCTTCCCTTCTGTCCTCTTGCTTAAGAAAGAAGAAGTCGATCTGTGATTTTCTGCCCCCACCGCTGTAGGTCACCAAGTGTTGCTCCTTCTTAAAGACGGTATTTACACAGAGTAGGTTGAAGCTCTGTACCACTTCTATCTCTCGCCATCTACATTCCTTCTACCTAATTCGAGGCCTCCATGTACCATTTCTATAATTTCCATCCTTCCCTGTGCCCACGTATCCATTCAAATCGCCTCCCACAACAATCTACTCTCAGATTGGTTTTCTCAAGAATGTCTCTTCATTCCTTCCCAGACCTCTACCTTTGCCTCTTCACTACAGCCTGTTTGTGGGTCATACGCTGGGATAACATTAACAATCTCCTGCCCAACCACTAGCTTCACTTGCATTAATCTCTCACTCCTTGACCTTTCCACCTTGTCTCTTGAACACACATGAAATCTATCTTCATCCTTCTCATACAATCTACCAACTCTCTTGCTCTCCCAGTCATACTACCCACATTCTAGATACCTATCTTGATAAACTCCACTGGCTTCTGTAACCGTGACAGCGGTTGGCACGGTATCCCTTGCTCGTTTCTCACACCAGTCGGGGGATACTGACTTGCATCGTTTCTGGAGAATGCCCTAGTACCCTTCACTGTCGTCTTAGAATGTGCCATGTTTAGTTGGAGCGCGTTTTTACAGTCGCATGCCCTTGCTGACACCAACCACCTGCTTATTAGGGGTAGTCCTTAGCCTTTTGGCAGTCACCTGCCCACTCATAAGGTAGTGAAGCCATTTGACCCATAGCTGGAGGATTTTTAACCCACTCCTGGATGAGCAGTTTGATGAGGGTCGGGACATGTCTACACGCCTGTGGGACCTGCACCCTGCACACATCGGGGAACTCATCCTTCGATGACAAATTTCGGGTGTCATTCCCTATTCAGAGCCTCATTAACTCAGTGGCCGCAAAGCCAATTGTTCAGATCGCACCGCGTGGAGGTGAGGTTGACTTGGCCACAAAGTCGTCACAAACAGACTTCTTAATTTGCCGTTCACCATAAGGCTAGTGTGTCACAGCCACCAAAAGGTGATGAATTGTGCACTCCATGCCCCTTTCTACCCAATGCAGTGCGATG
>RDPX01000186.1:1511336-1531183 GCA_003991215.1 Morbakka virulenta
ATCATTCAGATGGTGTCTATGTTATTGTACCTAGAGATATAGATAACCAAACAAAACAAAAATCATCACAGCAGAAAAAGACATTGTAAGAGAGAGAGAAGAGAGACAAGAGAAAGAGACAGCTATAAATTATTGATCCTTGATCATCTCTGTTCTGGAAAGTAGCAGAACAAAGACGATCAAGGTTCAAATTTGATTTTTAATAGTTAAAATGAATGTACGAAGGAAGAATTGGCAGTTGATAAAGAGGATTAATCTTTAAGCAATTGTTTACAATGAGGTTGAAAAGGATGCCAAATCAGAGCAATTAGCAGCGATGGAGTTTTGTAAGGTAAAGTAGTACACTGCTTTAGTTAGTTGAGAAATCTCTTATTTTGATGGGAAGTGAAGAGACAATTTTAGAAATAGCTCTGTGATACTATATTGATGGTTTGCGTATGAAAATAGTTTCACATGTTATCTCCAGTGATAATTTGTCTGAATTTACAAAGTGATATTAGTAAGATGCACAGCAATGCAAATCATCGAGGAGAGTTGCATTTTTCTTCCATATCAGTTTGCTGGATGGATTTGTAACCTTTTATTTGACTGTGCAATTTTTTTAAGTGTTCAAATAATTTATAGAACTATCAGATCATCAAAAGGCTTATAATTATAGCAAAGCCTATGTCATGGAATATGATTTTCATTAAACATGTGTACTCTTGTCAGGCACCTTTGAATGATCCCATGTATATCAACAGTTGAATAATCTCAAATACAAAATACGTTGAAAGATCCTTTCCAATAAATGTATTCAGCAATATTATTAAAAAGGCAACGTGTTTTTAGTAGAAGGCTTTTCAAAAAATGTCAACTAAATACTTGATTAGTGGCAACTCATTTTATTTCCTTGATTGAAATGTAAGTAAATTATGACATTTTCCTAGCTGGTTTAAAATATTCTGACTAAGAAAAAGGGCTCGTTGTTGGTACTGATTTTTGGAAGATTATTTCACCAGGATATTCTCAGCCCCAATCGAACAAAGCTACGATGCACAAAAATCAAAGTGTTTTGTGAAGCCTCAAATGTAAACAAAGCTTACATGAGAAAGTTTACTTTTTAAGCAACACGGCGTCTTTTTTCAATTAATCGACTTTTTGAAATTTCTTGATATATTTACAATGAGTAACATGAAACAAATCAATTATTTACAATTCAGCCATTTTACGCGAAGAAAAATTAAACAAATAGTAACAGCTTTCTAAAAAAAATCCCTGAAGATTAATGATTATGAAAAATGCTAAAGCGTTTTAAATTGAAAAGAAAAATTAATGTATGAGAGCTAATTGTTGCATTGACGGCAATTACTCTGGTCAGTTGCCCAAATTAATTGCTTTTGTTTTGAATTGTTGAACAGAACTAAAACGTGAATTTCCTGTAAAAGAATTTTGAAAGATTTTGGTCTTTTTAACCAATGGTTTGAGTGCCGTAAGAATCTGAGGATTCCGATAGAAGCAAGAATTCATTTTCGTTTCTCATTTTATTAGAGCAATTTGTTTTAACAAAGAACTTATTTATGAATGGGGTGCCTTTGTGGTGTGGTGAAGACAACACCCATGCACCGGGTCCCCAGGTTGCTGATAGGGGAACAGTCTCTAGATATAGAGGTTAGCTGCGAATATTGAAATAAGTAGCCCCGGTCAAAATCACGGGCTGCTCTTCAGCAAGGCATAGCACCCCGCAGCTACCCAGCCAGGGTTAGTGGTGAAGTCATGGAGAGCAGCATGATGAATGTGAAGTTTAGCAGAGGAAATTCGGAAGTCAATGGTAAATTTCAGGGGATGTCGAGCGGAAGAACTTCTATATTTAGTCAACGGTCTAGATCCATTTGGTTCAGTTAGGTAACCACTGTCCCTGAATACAGTCGTCGGATGCATATCCAAGTGTATCATTGCGAACGAAAGGATTACTTATGATTCAAACCCCCAGACATTTAAACCGCATCGCTCGTGGCGCGGGTCACCAAGGAGCGCGTTCCAGGGTGCATGATCGGGTCCCGGCTATCGAAAAATATGCTACTGACTAAAATAACATAGAAAAGAAAATCCCATCGTTAATAAGATTCAAAGTTTTCTTTCGAGTATCCACTTTCAACGTGTGCATCTTAAACAGTGAGTCACAGATTTCTGAATTGATTGCTTCTGCCAATGAATACAAAATTGATGCGATATGTTTACAGGAACATCGTTTTTCTCATGAAGACATACTAAAATATCATGATGTACCTTAAGGTTGGTCACTAGTAACAGCATCATGTTGGAAAATCTCGTCAAATAGCTCAATGAGCGAAGTAGGTCTCTTTCTAAGCCCTTTAGCCATGTCTTCTTTAATCAGCATCGAGAAGATTTCGTCACGAATAATTATAGCCACATTCAGCGGTAATCCAACATTGACAATAATATCGTGCTACAGTCCTGCAAATGTTTCTGAAGAAAACTAAATATTTTATTTCTATGACGACTTATCATCACTTGTGCGTGCAGTACCAAAATATAGTTTCCTAATGATTGTCAATGACTTTAGCGCACAACTTGGTCTCACATAGGAAAACAAATACACAAATGCACAAAATAACAGAAATGGTGATTATCTCGAACAGTTCTTAATCCAAAATAAACTGAGCTGTCTCAATACCAGATTTTGTAAGAGAGATTGCAAGAATTGGTCTTTTACATATTCCAACGGCGCAAAAGCTCTCCTGGAATATATCATCTCAAACAAGAAATGGATTAAATCAGCTCATAAGTGTGAGCGTTAAAACACATTTGAGGGTGTTTATACAGACCGCCGAATCGCACCGACGAAAGTCAAATTGAGTCTTAGAGCAAACAAAAAGAAAAAATCACACGCGCCAACTTTCAACATCAATATAGCATAAGCCTGCGAAATCGGTTCGATGCATTGAAGGATAATTTAATTGATACAAATGAAATTAATAAAGCATTCATATCCGCACATGAAAAAACTAGCGCAGATATTTTTCCTACCAGGCCTAATCGCAATGTTCGGGTATCTTGGGAAAACAACCTAGTCAAAATTAAATGAGATTAACTAAAGATACTTGCTCGAGAAAAGAATAAAAACCCATCAAGAACCAATTTTCGACGTTCTGCTTCCGCCCGTAAAGATTTAGAGCAGATCTACACTGCAGAACAACAGAAGTATGTACAAAAGCAAATCGATGAAATTCAAGTCGCTGCGGAAAACTAACAGAGCTCAAAAGCTTGGCAAATTATCAGTGATGTTAGTGGTGGAAAACGATCTACCAGTTACAAATTGAAAGCCAAACGTCAAGAAGGAAGACTGTAAAAATGGAAAAATCACTTTGAAACACTACTTGGAACATTACCAGTTATAAATGGCCAACCTATTCAGAAAGTAAATCAGCATGAGCTACCCATTTAAAAAGGACCATTCACTATGGACGAACTAGAAAAGGCCCTAAAGTTAACTAAAAATAACAAAGCAGCCGGACTTGATATTTGTAAGACTTGTAAATTCAATGGTATATTGTTATGATTTTGCAATGAAGTGTACAACACGAATGCTATAGATGTCTGGCGAAAAGGTTGTTTTCGCCCGTTTCCAAAAAGGGTGATCTGTCACTATTTGAAAATTGTAGAGGCATAACGCTAACTTCAGCAAAGATTTACAACACTATGCTGAGGAATAGAATACTCCCAGAAGTGGATAGAATCCTTAGGCCCAACCAAACCAGTTTTAGGCCAAATCGATCGACCACCGGACAGATTCTTACTGTAAAAAGGATTCTTGAGGGAGTAAAAGCAAAAACCCTTAAAGCATCTATACTATTCGCCGACTTCTCTGAGGCATTCGAATCAGTTCACCGTGAAAAGCTGAAAGACATACTGTTATCCTATGGAACCCCAAAGGAAATAGTTACTGCAGTTTTGATGTTATATCACAATATACTGAGTCTATGGTGCGGTCATCAGATGGGGACATAGACTTTTTAAAGATACTTACAGGGGTGTTACAAGGTAGCACGCTTGCTCTACTACTCTTCATAATAGCAGTGGATTACGTCTTGCGCTTTTCCGTTCACATCTATGAGGACTTAGGTTTTACTCTTTATAAGCCCAGGATCAGAAGATATCCACCTGTTAAGATAGCTGACGCAGATTACGCTGACGACTTGGCGCTATTTGCAGATGAAATTCGTAACGCTGAAATTCTTTTTCAATCGCTGGAGAAAGTTGCTTCTATCATCGGACTCCGTGTAAATGCGAAAAAGACGAAACTGACAAACTTTAACCAAACAGACGTCGCAACTTCCATCAACAATATTCCGCTTAAAGAAGTGAATAATTTTACTCACCTTGGAAACGAAATCGCTTCAACACCTAAGGATATTGATATCCGCATCGCAAAAAGCTTGGAAAGCAGTTGATAAATTGACAAGTATTTGGAAATCGAACTTACCTAACAACCTTCAAAGGAACTTCTTCCGAGCAGTGGTCGAGCCAGTTTTATTTCATGGATCCACTACTTTGACGCTTCTCAAAGATCAAATTGATATCCAAACATTTAATGTCTCTATCTCTCTTATGACTACAAATATATTGTTAGTGTAATGTATCGTTACTTCTTACAGAGGATCAAGACAAGTTTGTAGAAAAAAAGGTGAAGGTGTTTCCATACAATAGTTCCACAGGGAAACCAATGTTTGCAAGAGGTTTTTCGGAGGAAATATCATGTATGTTTGAAGCAAATAATAGATCTTCAAGAGGTGCCTCAATAAATCTTGTGAAGAAGACCGACTACTATAACACATAAAACCACAAACACTCTGGGGTGGTAAAAGGTTAAACTCTCGGCCCTCAGAGATGTATGGATTATAGGTAGTAAGCTTCAGTGCTAAACGAATATCATTTTTCAAAGCAGACCTACTTGTTAATCGCAAATCAGATGTGCTATACATTCAAAAAACCCACATTGAAAAGAAGCCATCTAACATTCCCGGCATGCACGTTATCATTTATCACTCCGACCCGGTTCACGATAGTGCTGTTTATGCACGAGATCTATCTGTTATCAACAAAAGCTCAGACTTTAACAGATATAATACCATCTGGGGTGACTAGGTGGAGATGGAGTAGAGCTTTGGTCTCTTAATCAAGACCTCACCCTAATGTATGATACCAAACAAAAGGCGTCGTTTATAAGTGCAAGATGGGAAAGGAGCATTAATCTCGATCTGACTTTTGTGACCTCGAAATGCTTCAACAGTTTTGAAAGATTTATTGCAAGCCCTGTATCAAGAGCTCAAAATCGATCAATCTATATAGCAGTCAAACCATCTCTAACTCTACTGGAAATCAAGCCATTGCCAAGACTTACCTACAAAAGAGACAAAATTTTACCAGGGACTGTCATGCAAAAGATAAAGCCATCACCCTGAAAAATATACTGCTGTTAAGGGACTTGTTTGGAAAGTGTTAAAAAAGAAGATTCCAAGAGGATTTCGACAAGTCTACTTTCCTTAACTAAATAGCCAAAGCAAAGATCTGCACAAGCAATACTTCCATGCCTACAAAACCGACCTATTAGCCAAGGATATCAGCGAGTTTAACGAACCTTTTTTTAACTGGAAATAACAATAGGTATCAACATGACCCATAATAGTAAAACGGCCTGGAAAAGCATAGATAAATTAAACTCTAAAAGAATTAACAACCCAAGAATTACCGCAATGACACCAAATGTAGCGGCTCATCAATTGGTCCTCAATGGCAAACCGAGAATATGGAAAGAGTTTATGAAAGAGAATGAAAGAAGAAATAGACCAAATAATAAATGAAAGTGATGAAATATTTCTACCCTATTCCTTGAAAGAAATTGATGAGGATTAAAAACTTTCAAGACAGACAAAGCATCAAGTCTTGATGGCATAGCAAGTGGAATAATACAACACTTTCGAAACAAGGTTCGCCAGTGGCTTTTAGACCTACTTAACAACTGTAGAATCATTTGTGAGATACAGAAAATCTAGAGAACAGCTTAGCTTGTAGCTTTCCTTACATCAAACAAAGTACTGTATGTATTTTTCACATTTTAAAAAAGACAACCATTAAAAAAGTCTTAAGATCAAATGGGAAGGCAAGACCTTATAACCCAGCACTTGCCTTGTGAACGTAAGATTACCACTTGATAGCATCCTCATCTTTAAAGAAAATAAAAGAAATTTTCAAATGAAATCTATTATGCAGAAATAATATAATACGAAATCTCACAAACTGCAGATTGGGAACGGATCCAGAGACCATCAAAACAACTGCTCTGACTATATGTTTTATAACTGCCGATACCTTTCCAATAGGTACTTCCCTCCATAGGAAAGAATAAGCCACATTATACCAAGTCAGTGCCAGAATTGGAAGGTCGAACAGCAATCTGCTTTGTTGGGAGTCGATAGCTAGACTTATATGCCCTTGTGTAACACCTAAGGAAACAATGGATCATAAGTTTTAAGACAGAACATAGGGTCCAAGTTGCTGCGACGAAGACTTTTTAGAACCAGCCAAACTGCCCTCCAGTTACTCTAGTGGCAAACTGACAAGATACTATGCCTATATATATATATATATATATATATTAGTAATATTAGTAAAGTATACCAATGTTCACTAAGAGTGCTCAATGTTTCCAGAGCGTTTATAAATCCAGTATAGCATACAAAATAACTAGANATATATATATATAACAGGATAGATCTTACCTACCTACAATTTATCTAATTTCTTTAGGCCATCTACTTCGCTGTTGTTTGAATGATTCGAAAGAAACTGAATTACTTTTAAACACCAAGAGTAAATATCAGACCAAGGTTCTCGAATCCAATTAGTAAATGGTAGATGGGGCTGTTTTCCGCATCAGTTCAGCCATTTAGATTTAAGTTAAGCTACCAATTTTTAAGAAGAAGCATTCGTAGACTTTTCTCCAAAATTATAAATGGTACAGTTGATTTAAAAATAATTGACCAATGGTTGTTGGAACCTAAGGAACAAACTCCAAAATATAACATTAAACTTCAGTCAACAAATCAACAAACTGGTCGGATAGCCGAAGCGATACTTTAATATTCCAAATATTGCTTGTTTCTCATATTGAAAACTTTTACATTGACAAGGCAGAAATAGCAGTCATCTAAATGATTGCTTGGTTCTCTCCAAATCATAGGCAATCCAAACTTACGTTTAGCATTCTTTCCTTGAGACCATGATCTGAAGGTTTTTCAAACTTTGTGAGGATCCCAATGCTTCTCTTGGTCTCCAATTGGTACTTTGAAGTACCCAAAATACACGCTCTTAATAAAGTCAGTAATATTGCGCCTCTGAGTCTTCAAAGAAGAACTCCCACGGATGCAGCAAAATATTTTTGAATCATTTGAGCCCTGTCTTCTGTGATCTGTAGAGGACATTGTTTGATCAGCAACACATCTTGCAAACAAATACAAGAAAACATTTGTTAGCTACATGAGTTGTTCCTTGAATTTCTACCCAACACCCCACACCTTAGGCATTGTTTCACAATAAAGCAGTAGGATACAAACAATAAATAACAAAATTCAATCTCAAATTCAATAATAAAACACTATCTGTGGACAATGTGTACAAGTCTGTTTGAAATCTGTTTGTTTATTTTCGTATCATAAAAAATGGTAATCTTATGCATGTTCAAATAAACGAAGACATTCTACAGTTTATCAGCAGACTAAAAATGAAAAGTAAATTTACCAAAATAAATCATATAGTCCGGCACTTTTGTTACACTACAGAACAGAAGGATAATTTTTCTAGAAATTCATGAAAATGGGATATAAACCTATAGCCCCAAAACGTGGTTTGATACAGAAAGTATAAGATCTGAGTTGAATGCAGCACATTCAAATTTAAACTAAAACTCTTCTTAAATTCCATGCCAGAGAAATAAACACGTTTTTTGTAGAGCAGTATAAGCAGCGGGCGTAGGCTTAATAGACCTTCTGCTCAGACTTTGTTCCTTGTCTTATTGTTATATTAAGGTGTGAAAGTAGAATGCTATAATAAACACTACAGAAAAATATCAGAGAATTTTGATGGTTGAAGAACATTTCTATTTTATACAGTTCTTTCTTCATAGCTCTCTATAATCACTGAGTTAAATTGTATATCTGCATTTTAGCATTTCTTTTCAGAAATTCATTGAACTTTGTTACAATATTTAATATCTGAGATGAAAATGTTCTGCTGAAATAACCCTTCCAATATCAGTACCAACAATGACCCCTTTTTCTTAGTCAGAATATTTTAAACCAGCTAGAAAAATGTCATAAATTTACTTACAGTTCAATCAAGGTAAGAAAAGAGTTTCCACTAATCAAGTATTTAGTTGACATTTTTTGAAAAGCCTACTACTAAAAACACGTTGCCTTTTTAAAAATATTGCTGAATACATTTATTGGAAAGGATCTTTCAACGGATTTTGTATTTGAGATTATTCCACTGTTGATATACATGGGATCAATCAAAGGTGCCTGACAAGAGTACACATTTTTAATCAAAATAATATTTCATGACGTAGGTTTTGCTATAGTTATAAGCCTTTTGATGATCTGATAGTTCTATAAATTATTTGAACACTTAAAAAAATTGCACAGTCAAATAAAAGGTTACAAATCCATCCAGCAAACTGATATGGAAGAAAAATGCAACTCTGTCGATGATTTACATTGCTGTGCATCTTACTAATATCACTTTGTAAATTCAGACAAATTATCACTGGAGATAACATGTGAAACTATTTTCATACGCAAACCGTCAATATAGTATCATAGAGCTATTTCTAACATTGTCTCTTGATTTCCCATCAAAATAAGAGATTTCTCAATTAACTAAAGCAGTGTACTACTTTACCTTACAAAACTCCATCGCTGCTAATTGCTCTGATTTGGCATCCTTTTCAACCCCATTGTAACCAATTGCTTAAAGATTAATTCTCTTTATGAACTGCCAATTCTTCCTTTGTACATTCAGAATATTAGAAATCAAATTTGAACCTAGATCGTCTTTGTTCTGCTACTTTCCAGAACAGAGATGATCAAGGATCAATAATTTATTGCTGTCTCTTTCTCTTGTCTCTTCTCTCTCTCTTACAATGTCTTTTTCTGCTGTGATGATTTTTGTTTTGTTTGGTTATCTATATCTCTAGGTACAATAACATAGAGACCATCTGAATGATTTGAAGAAGAGGGATTGGTTTTTATCAACGATCCACGGTCAACGGAAAAGAATTCGAAAATCGAAAATGATGACGTCAGATTTGAACATTTCAAAATGACGTCACAAATAAGTTTTGCATGTGACATCTCTTTCACTTGCAGACTCTTTTCAAAAGTAACATTTGAGAACTGGATTAGCAACAAAGACAGAAAATAATAGTGAAAAAGGTATATAGAACTACTTGGAAACTCGTCACTTAATGTTAATGCATTATTAATCTTCTCTTCTGGAATGGAAGGATATTTTTGTGAACAATGTGTGACAAGTGGGGTTCTTTCTTCTGTAAAAATGGAATCATTTATTAAACCTTAATTGGGCCTTAATAAAAAGATTAGCTGGTGCTTAAGAAAGTGTACATAGTTTTCTAGCTGCTGTGCAGCATAAAGTAGTGAGATTAGAAAGAAACACAGTAGTTGTGACACTAGAACCAGATGAAGTACAATTGTGTAAGGTTATCGATGATCGGAAAAATCTTATCCTGATTTTGCACATTCGTTTAAAGTGTGCTGAGACTAGCAGACAATTTGAACTTGAGGAAATTAAGAATAGAAATCTCCAACACCCAAAAGCTTGACCCGAAAATTAAAATATCTATCTGAGCCTTGTTAAAGAATTTCCCTATGACAATGGATGTATAATGACACCTTTCTGGCTTAATATTTCACCTGCAACTATGCGTTTTATTTGGTTTCTGAAATTAAAGCTGCTGATCTTCAATTCCTTCAACAACTATAATTCTCTAAAGAAATAATGAAAAAGATTTTGATATACCCTGAAATTAAGGCTTCAAATCTTCTCTTGCTAGATTTAAGATTGATATTTACCCTATAATGTCGCATTAAGGCTTCGGCGCCTATATCCGGATGTATAAAAATTCTGCATTTTCAAATTTAGAAAAAAAGACCGCGTATAAGCGCCCGGCGCCTATATTCTTTTGCTAAATACCACTTTGAATTACCTTATTCTTTAGCCCTGTTTATAAGGATTCTATAGAGTAAGCAAAAAAATACTGTTTTGGAATTCCTCAGATATATAACAAATTAAAAGATACAATGGGACTATCTATAAGTCTATAATAATGTCCTCGTCATTTTCATCAGACACAGATCCTTCGTCCTCATCAGACACCTTCTCGTTCTCATCGTCTGTGTTATGATCTTCATCTTCGTAGATTTCATTTGAAACATCCTCATTCGCCTCCTCAAGCTCCAGCAACATTTCGTTTACCTCTAAGATTATTTCTATAGGGACAGCTCGATTCAAAATCGTATCGCGCAAGTGTGAGTGAAGCTTCTGGCAATCACTATTCCATTCAATGTATCCGCATTACTGAAATCTACTGACGATGAATGTTGGTTTTGCTACTGACTTCCAGATTTTAAATACCAGCTGTCAAATCGTTTCGTAAGATGCACGGTGACGTTTTCCCTGCTTGGTGAACTCTTCAGTACCATTTGCGAGTTGATCGCAAATGGTAAAAATGGTAAAATCGCCATCTCTCGTTTAGAATATCTTTGAATGGCTTATTAACATGCGTATCAAGAAATTGGAGCAATGGAGTCAACACCGTCGACGATTTTACATTGTGTTGTATCTCGTTAAAAATGCAGGCACATCTCCCAAATGAGATTTGGCCGAATCCATGATCAGAAGAGATTTGTGCTGTTGGAAAAACATCCTGGTCGGTTTTTCCACTGTTCTAGACAGTAGAGATTTTGCATAATACTTCTCTTCATTGTGCCTCCCTTCGTACCTTCAATCACCATTCCTTTAGAAAATTTACATTTTGAGACCTTGGTTAGGTTTTTAAAGATGACCATTGGTGGCAGGGATATTCTTTCGTCATGATCATCGATTTTGCGTACTCCAGCAATCAACACAGCGGTAAATCGCAATTTTTTATTGCCAGTGGTTTTAACTTTCACTGTTTTCACCCCTTTTAAATCAAAAGTGGCGGAAGATGGCATATCGAAATAGCATATGGTCTCATACATATTCATTATAATGTTAAAGTCATCCAAGGATTTCATCGTAGCTAAAAATGTATCACAATTTTCAGGGGCATCAGCAGGAATTTTCTGTCCAACACTTGTAACACGTCGAAATAATAAGTTATTTCGTCTAATCATTCGACGCAGCTATCCAAAAGAAGCAGAAAAGCGCTCATTATTGCCTGGATACATGGTTTAAAATAAAACTAACGCCTTTCTACATATCTGCTTACCAGTGACAGAGTTCCATTTACCTCTCTCTTCTTTGACGTAGTCCAATAAAGCAGATTTAATTGATGGATTTCTAGCTTGACTGTCTAATCCTTCTTTTCGTTCGTATATTTATTCCTGGAGTAAGAGCAGCCGACTTGAAAGCTTCCGTTTGTTTGCTCCATCGCTGCAAATTTTTCCTCGGAATACCTAGCTGTCTAGATGCTTCTCGAATTCCGACCTCGATAGCTTTTTCTACTGCTTTTCTTTTATCGTACAGAGAATAGATTTTCCTAGTGGCGTTGTCTTCCATGTTTAAACAATTCCTTGGTCAATAAAACAATTTAAATTTTGCTTGAAGTTTCGTCGTGTTATGATTGTATTCCAATTTTGGTTCCAAATTTCTGTTTCACGTGTTATTGCATTGTTATTATTGTTATTGCATTCGAAATTCGAATGCAATGTTATTATTCAAAATTTATGTTATGGTCAGATTCGAATGATTATATCTAGTGTAAAATTATTGGCAAATGTTACATGAGGAATCTGGAGGAATCTGCAATGGCGAGAGCAACTAGGTGTCGTCCTTGTGTATTTGAGTTTAACTGTTTTATTACTGAACATCAGGTATATGAAGGCATATGGACCCCACATATTCAAGAGCAGCTGACTTGTGAAAGAGAATCTGGTAATCAACACGATGAATATGCTGTGAAAGTTCTGAAGGATGGCAAAATTGTGGGACACATTCCATAACTATTTTCTAAGACGTGCACCCTGATTTTGTTGTCTGGCATCTCCATGAAAGTTTGCGTGTCAGGAAAACGAGAAAACAAAAGAGAAAAGAGACTAGAAGTCCCTTGTTTAGTGACTGTCAAGTTATCGGAACATATTCTCTCAAAAGTAGAGCCTATTATTAGAGACTTGTGTAAAAGGCTAATTTAAGATAAATATATATATATATATATGCTTTATGAAAATCGCCTTATTTTTTTTTATTTCTCACTGTCAATATAAGAAAATTGATATTTTAAAAACTTAAAATTTTTAAAAACTGTGCCGTATAGAGGCGCCAAGGCACCTATATATGAGTAACACCTTTATGGAAGATTATAGGATATTTAGAATTAGTACTTACCAGTATATATTTAATTAAGATTCAGATTTTTAATGATTTACATTTATATACGGCTTTTTTAGTTAAGTTATGAATTTACTTAGGTTTAAATTCTTTTAAAGAGTTCAACTTCTTTGAGATCTCTGATCTTATTTCTACGAGTTTTAATTTTCTGTGAAACCAGCCTGAAAGGTAGGGGTAATCATGAGTATAAAACCTTCATATTCTGCATATCTTCTAAATTTTAATGTTAATTTAGGGGAAAATATCTTATTTTTTTATTTTACTGAGGAAAATCAATTAAAAAAATTAAAGATAAATGTGTTTAGATAATTGTCTCAAAGTTTGATGCTAAAAACACTACAATTGTAAATGATTAAATCTTCTCATATGAAACTTCCTGGACAACTGTGAATGGATCTATCTATTGTTCCCAATCGATCTAACACGTAAAAAATTATTAGGTTGTCTCAATTCTCTTACAGATCTACAGCAATAGAAACTGTCTGTGATAGATAAAGTCTAATATATATATATATATACACCAGGGAAATTGTTTTGTTTTGTATGCCATTGTGGAAAAAGGTATTTAGAACAAATGCTTGTTATTCTTATGAAAATGAATTTGAATGCATTTGATGCTGTTCTGCCGTAATTTTTATCTGTGTTTCTCAATGTCATACCGTTTTCAATTGTAAATGATCATGCTTTTCTTAATTTCTCTGGTTTTTTTATGTTTACAAGAAACATTATAAATGTCAGCTACCCTTTCGACATAATTGACACATGTTTAAGCAATATTAAGCCTTCAACCTAATAATGATCTTTCTCTTCTCTGCCACTTTCCATCTCAAAGCAATATCAAAATTAGGTTTGATCTTCTCTAGAAACTGGGTCTTTATCACTCTATTTGGTTTAAGTAATATATTCATTCCTCCAGCTTTTGGATACGATGTGACCAGTTGTCAGATATTCTGTCTGAGAAAAATGAATGATTGTTCTCCAGAATTACAAACTGACAAAGTTTGACACTGATTACCATGGAAGAGAATGGGCTTATGGATTTAACATGGAATCTTAACATTGTTTGGATTCTTTTTAATGAGAATCAGGAACTTTCTGTTTGCTACGTTAAATGTTGAGATGCATTGATTGATTTCAATTCTCCTTCAAAACATAGTGTTATCCTACTGAATAGTAGAATAGACAACCATGTCTTGATAGAGAATAGAGAACTACAAACTCTGGGTTAATATATAAAAAAGAAACTGGAAGCTGTTATTTTGCAAAAGAGAACTGAGATTGAAATTTTTATGGTGTATTAATTGCCCCTTTCTTAAATGGTTTTTTACTTCATGTCAAAGTTAACAGACATGGAATTTTCGATTTTATTGTGTTTAATTATTTGTGCTTTCTTTCAAATATTTTGTTGGCAGATTGTTCCTAGTCAGTGACTTTTTTGTGGTTAAGAATCATAAACTTATAAGGCTACGAGGTTTGTGGAACTGTAGAGATATTACAGAATAAGAAAAAACAAAAAACAAAAGAGAAGTAGATAATACCAAGATATAAAAGGAAACCTTAGACTCAAAGACATTTAAATCATATGATATTGGCAAGCAGTCAGAATACAAAGAGTTCCACAATCTTGAAACCCTGGGGAAAAACTACAACCAAAGCAAGATTTATGACCACGAGGGACAAGAACTGATTTGAGATGAAGACGTTGAGAGAAACGAATCTCATGAGATGCAGCCGAGGTGGTACCAAGGAGGAAAGCTCATCAATCACAGCCCAATGATAACTCGACATTGGCCTTCACATGAGAGGCCTTGCCATCTGCAGTCAGTACTGCTCTGCGTTGAAGGGGCCTTCCTAGGAGCAGTCCCCTTAGCAGTGGATTTCATGGGGCACTGCTTGACACGGTGACCCCCACCACAGCGATTACAGCCTGAGCTGCTACCCTGTTGCTTACAAGGAGCAGCAGCTGCAACAGCAGAGAAGGCGCGCCCCCTACTGCCCTCCGGGAGACTATACGGTCTCGCACTCGGGTCAGCACTGACCCAAAATCAGCAGTATATGCCTGGTCGTGGGTCACTGCCCACTCATAAATGGAGGTGGATAGTCCCTCGTAGAACTTGACCCTGAAGGCCAGGTCGTTGAGGGTCAGGCCCAACCTCCCCCCAGTCGCTATGAGCGACCCAGGTAGATGTCAACTTTCTCACCGGCTTCCAGCCTACAGTTGACATACCTGCGCTATGCCTCCTGCCGAGGTATAGCATACTCGGCTGTCAGCACAGCCTTCACGACCCTCCAGTCGGCAGCCTTCCCTTCCAGTATGCTATTATAAACTCTTGCAGCATTGCCTGCGAGCATGTAGGTAAGACGATCTGTGGGCCCTACACGCTCCACCTCGCACAGCCTCTCATAGGCTGCAAGCCACTCGGCAATCTCCACAACACCGTTATCGGCGAAGGGAGAAAGCTGGCGGTGAAATCGGTCCAGAATCGGACCGCGGGCCTGATTAAGAATGCTAGCCAACACACTAGCATCAACCACGATGCCCTGCCCCACCACTTGGGGTGCCGCAGCTACAGCTGCCTGCCTCTCTGCAGAAGTGCCAGCATAGGACTGGCCGGCCCCAAATGTGCCAGGGATTCCACCCTTAGAATCCCCCAGGGGGCCTATGCCCCCTCACTCTCCTTTGACATACAATTATGTCAAAACAGCAACAAGGCCGAGAAAACTTGTTGTTAAATGCATAAAAAAGAAAAATCAATAAAATAACTGAGGTGAACTCCAACGCCACCTACAAACTGTATCAGACAGTCCCGTAGCGGTAGTAATAACAGATTAAAACTACTAACCACTGGTACAACGGTAATGTACAATAAACTAACTGAACGAACCCTGTTCGTTTACAGTAAAACAACTAGTTAACGTACATAGTTGTACAAATAATCAAATAGAATAAAATACTTTTCTCAACTCCACTGGAAAGCACGTCTTGCCAACACCAGGGCGTGTAGACGTCTGTTTGATTCCCGCCACAACGATACGCGCCTACGCATATACCGTCTTTCAGAGCATCAAAATGGCGGCAATGCCAAATCAAGATGGTAGCTCACGCCGAATCTCACAACATATACAATGAATATTGGAAAAAGATAAGGACCAAGCTTACTATTGAATGACGTCAGTTGCGCTTTAGCTGAATTGGAGGAAAGCAACTACCTTCTTCCCCATTCTCTCACACTCTGAGGGTCAGATTCTAAAGCCTCCGTACGTTTGTTTTGTTCATGCTGAGTTGTCTTGTAGTCAATTATAGAGTGCAAGGTAATGTCATCAGCCTAGATTTTGATACATCAAAGCAAATTATCAGGAAGATCATACACGTAAAAAATGAGGAGGCTTAGACCAAGAATAGAACTTTGCGCAGCACCGGCCTTAATAGAATACTTACCAGGTGTAACTTCATGCAATTTAACGGGCATTTTACGACCTGAAAGAAATGGCTGAATAATTGCAAAGGCCCTTCAACAAATACTATAACCTGAAAGATTATGAAGCAAAGCATAGTGCTCTATAAATATCAAGCGCAATGTCTCGTCCTTTGTCATAAGTATCCATAAACCTAAAGATATGTTTCATGATTACAGTCAAAAGGTCACCAGTAGAGTGAGATCATCAAAGTCCGTACTGAACGGCAGTAAAGAGACCAAAGCTTTACAAATATTCTACCAGTACATTGATTATAAAGCGCTTAAGCACTTAATTCATCCAAAAAAGACGTACAGGTTGTATTTAGGAGTAGGAAGACGGAAAAAACAATTGAAACATTACAGTAAGAAGGAGAGCACTATTCCGATATGGAAAAGCTAGAACGTTTGAACAGTAAGGAAGATACCTCAGAAGCACTTTGCAAGTACATTCTTAAAGCTCTGCATTCAACTTTACATTAAAAATAACAAAGTCATAAATTTGATCAGTGTGCGTATGGCACCCTTGAAAAGAAACACCAGTTGCATTGGTAGAAAACAATTCCGCAAAAGTATCAGTCCCTTCTCTGAAGGATAGAGAAAATCGTCAGAAAATAAGATCAAAGAGTGTGGGAATAACCGATTTATCAGAATTCAACACACTATTGTAAATTTTCTAGAAATCTTGACATCCATGTATTTGAGTAAAAGTGGATTCTCAAACTCGACCAACATACTGAAGCACTTTGTCCGTCCTTAATCTGCCGGCCCTAATTTAACCCCTGCCCTTTTTCCGCCGACCCGAATTCTGCCGGACTAGAAAATCGACTTAGCGCCACTTGGGACCGCATTTTACGCCTCCCCGTGATTAAGAAAACGAAAAAATTAGGAGACTACATATTTTTTTATCTTTCTGTCTGTTGTTCTATTCCTTAATTTTTATCCATCTTGTTCAATCGATTAAAATTAAACTACTTTCTTTCTTGCTTTCTCTTTCTTCACCGTCTGATTCTATCTGAATCCAGAAGGGTTCTTCTCGTAAAATCATCTTCATCCGGGCGCGGGAGTTCTTCATTCCCTTCTTCTCCTTCCTCTCGTTACTTATCTTTTCCTTCTACTACTTCTTCGTCATTAAAGAAAGTTTCCTTCATTTTTTCAATTGAGTTCGCACTAGCATTTCCATATTTGAAAATATGGTTTAGTTTTCATGCGCGAAGTGCATCATGATAGGTACCTCTCATCCGCCTTCGGGAATAGGCGAATTCCCTGGCGTAGTATTCAAAACTGTTCATGTCACTGAACCTCCTTCTTCTATGAAATAAAAAATGAACCTCGACAATTCTCTAGGCACTTGCCCAACTGTCACAGATCTAATTCGGTCGGCTCTCTTTATGGTAATTCGACAACAGTGAGGATCGATGTCAATAGAAATATCGTTAACTTCTTTTAACATAACAACAGCCTGTTGTAATCTTATGTTGCTCCAGGTAGTGTTCCAGTAAACGTGGTAACCTCAACTTCCAATCTCTTCAGAGAACCAATACATTGTACCAAAGAGTCGAAATAACAAGGCACACTCTTGTGTTGCAATCTGTTTTTTAAAGATTTAAATTTTATTGTTATTATTTTAACTCTATTGTTAAACGTTATTGATTCAAATGTAATTTGACATTTGAGTGCTCTCCTCCGTTGCTCATATAAAGATATTCCAGCATCATTAGATTTTAAAAGATCTAAGAAGGAGATTTTTTAGCAATATTGCGAAATCTTGGAAATCTTGCTTGTGATTTTGTTGAATTGTCCAGTTCTTTTTAACGTGGTTTCTTTCCTAACATACAGAGGACAGCTAGATGGATAAAACAAAATACTTTAAGAAATCCAATGATAAGCTAGATGACCGTGTACTTATCTCTCATGTGCCGTACCAATCAACATCCTCGGTGCTTTCAGCTGCAACAGAGCGTAACAGTTTGTAAGAAGAAGGAGATCGTAAAAAGACAAGACAAATCCTACCTGAACATGTTAGAAAGGACGTGCCTTACTACGCATGGAAAAATGGAAATCCAGAAGCTAGGAGATGGGCTGCAAAGAAATATCCAGATTATACATTTAAACGAGAGACTGTTAGGGATTGGAAGCTGAAATATCAGATAACGTTTGAAAGTAATGATGTAAAAAATGTTTTCACTTTAAGTCGTCTGGGAAGACCCTCCAAAATAATTGATGATTTAGCAGCTGAAATCAAATCTATCTTACATAATTTAAGGGCAAGTGGCGAAGCAGTCACACGCAAAACTGTGATAGCGATTGAAAATGGAGTACTGAAAGCAAGACGCCCCGACATTTTACGAGAGAATGGTGGAAGCACGTCACTTACTATTAAATGGGCAAAAGTTCTTAAATCCCTTGATTGGACCAAAAGGCGTTACACGACAGCTAAACGAGAAATAAACCCAGCTCTATATGAAGAATTAACATTTTCTTGGAAAAGAATAATTGCAAGTGCAGTCTTTGAGCACAAGATTCAGAAAGAAATGACCTTGAACTTTGACCAAACTGCTCTTGGATTTACAAGACCAACCAAATCTACATTTACTGGCAAAGAAGCCCACTCAGTATCTATTGCGAACGCTGATGATAAACGCCAAATCACAGCTACTTTTTGCGTCAACATGGTTAGTGATTTTTTACCAGTACAATTGATTTATGGGGGTTCTACTTAAAGATGCCTCCCAAAGGCCAATTTTCCCCAGTCACTTCATATAACCCATTCTCCAAATCATTGGTCGAATAAAGGAATCGTATTAGAGTACCTAAAGAAGATCATATTCCCCTCCATCAAGAGAAAACGTAAGGAACTAAATCTTCCTGAGAATGCAAAAGCTATGCTGATATTTGACGTTTTTAAAGGACAGACAACTGGTGTTGTCAATGATTTGCTAAAGCTGAATAAGTACATTGTGATACATGTGCCGAACAATCACACAAACCTATTCTAGCTTTTGGACATTTCGCTGAACAAGAGTGCGAAAGTAAAAAAAAATTGAAAAAATAACGCCACTTTTTGCTAATTTTCCCAAAATTTTGGCCTTTAATCCGCCGGCCCTTAATCCGCTGGCCCAAAATCCGACACCCCCACCCCCACCCCCAACTAATAACGCCATTTAGGGCCGGCGGATTAAGGGCCGATAAGGTAGTGAGATTTAGCATTAGAAAACAACCTTTTACAAACATTGTTAGTCGTTTGTAAGAAGCCCAAAATTCATCAGTTGCATCACGTTGAAACTGAACACTGAAATAATTAAAATGAGCAATAATAAAAGAACAATCGACATTGAGTCATGGAGGAAAGTGAGTTTTGACTTTGTAATTGCGATTGATACAAATGTTTCAATGCCTGATCCCAATTCTGCAAATTCAGTTGGAGCATCAGAAACTGGTTTGCTAAAAACAGAGTCCCACGGAATATTACTAGGATATTTACAAAATCCACACTAATCAGCCTGGTGAACTTTGGACGCCTTATGATGATATGACTTTTCAGCAAGATTTAAAAGCATACAAATCCATCACTGTTGTCCAGGTTTATTAACATCTATTCTCATTCCCTCTGCTTGCAATGTCCTTTTATCAAAATAAGATTCCTTTCCAGAATAAATCACGACATTTCTTAAACTTATTTAAAAGAAGGAAATCAATCATCACTCTTGCTCACTTAAGGCAACT
>RDPX01000186.1:1532545-1548755 GCA_003991215.1 Morbakka virulenta
CCAGAATAAATCACGACATTTCTTAAACTTATTTAAAAGATGGAAACCAATCATCACTCTTGCTCACTTAAGGCAACTAAAAATATCTATTGTTGTTAAGTGGTATTAATCCATACGCCTTGCATCTTTTATTACCTTAAAAATCGACTCAAAATGTTCCTATGCTAAAACTGCTATCAGCAAATACCTCTGTTTACGAGAAAAACTGCATATGTTGACAATATGATGCATATTTATAGAAGCTTAATACAATTTGAAAATAACATATTTAGGTGTAAAATATTAAAAATTAACCTTTGGTCAACAAATCACCAAACTGATCGAGAATGGGCATCTCATATAACCTTCTTCTCTCTTTTACTGAGCGCCAACCAATTGACAATAGAAAGGTATAATTTTGTATTTTATTTTGTACTAGCTTTTTCTTTTTATCATACCAAAGGTACTTTTCAAGCTTTTCCATGTAAAGCCAGGTGTCTATGATTGTTTAAAACTGTTCAGAAGGTCCATCTCTCCCATCATCCACATGATTTTCTGTAGGATCCTATCAGGACGAAAGGTCAGTATTCCATGTAGTAGGTCACATTTAATTCCCATTTGCTGTAATGCCTTTTTTCAGTTGCCATTTTCATTGACTGTAAATGAAATACAGCCCTCTTCTATTTGACAAGGGACACTTTCTTGATCTAAAATCTCATATGCCTTCATAAAGACCTTTAACAGTTTGTTTATTAAACTTAATTTGAAATAAAAATATATCTGCCATACAAGAGTCAATTAATGACATTTTTTGACGGTAACCGAATCATCTTTTTTAAAAGAGTACTGCCTGACTCGGTCCCTTGTAGCAACAAATATTAATTCTGCGAAAAGAAGAAGTTTCACTTAATGGATAGAAAATAGTTCTAATTAATGAAGATTACAGAAGCAAATACGTGCTATTAATCAATAATAAGCAGATGTAGACTTAATAGACCTTCTGGTCAGACTTTGTTCCTTGTCTTATTTGTATATTAAGGTGTGAAAGTAGAATGATATAAGAAACACTACAGAAAAATATAAGAGAATTTTGATGGTTGAAGAACATTTCTACTTTATACAGTTCTTTCTTCATCGCTCTCTATAATCACTGCGTTAAATTGTGCATCTGCATTTTAGAATTTCTTTTCAGAAATTTCAGACCTTTTTTTGTTACAACATTTAATGACTATGTATGTGAGATGACAAAGTAGCGAAGTAACATCTCTCAACTCCTTTTGGCCTTCACCACATATGCAATATCGTCAGTCAACCCAAATAGATCTCTTTGATTGTGAAGCTTCCATCTCACAATAAGACCAGAGATCTATTATGAACTTGGGCATTCTCTCGCTGCTCGTCCGCTCAAGCACTTGATAGTTTATCAAATACATCCCTCCTGGTAATTCAATACTCAAATCCCCAACAGCAAACTTTGCAATTGGTTGGACTTTGGAAGTGGTTATCTCATCGACACTAAACTAGATATTGTTTTTTCCTTATTGCTAATCGTATTCCTATCATTTTTTCTTCGTTCTGCAGCTTAAGAAGGTTATTAAGAACAGATAACTAGTCGGGTATACTGTTGCTAGCGTACTTTTGTAAGACTTTTCGAAAATTCAGAATTCTTTTCTCCTGAAGAGTAGAATGTTTGCTGCAACTGACGTCTTGCATAAGTCGCTCGCAAAGACGTTGCTACCTGTACCAGAGGTTGAAGCTCTCTTGCATGATATTAGAAGCGATTGCTTGCGTAGAGCGTTTGCTCTCACGCCCAGTTGATGTTTTGTAGATTTAATATGCTGTTAAAGCTGATCCCTATGTTCGGTACCTAGAAGCATGGTACTTAGTTTGCAAAACTATGTACAGTGCTTGGGTCCGATCCGAAAAGAGAAACAAAAAATGTCTTCAATCAAGCAGACAACCCTTTGTTAACTTTGAACATTTTCATCCAAAGTGAAATGGGAACTTAAAAACGTCTAAATACCTGCTTCCTGCGAGGGAAGATCACATTCACATGGGTCGATAGCAAAAATGAAATTTTTACTAACCAGATGGCTGTATCCTAATTAATGAACCTCGTGTTTGATTAGAGCGAATTAAGTTAAGAAAGTCAAACTTTTCTCTTCCTGCCCGCAAGGAATAATTGCGACGATCGCATGTACTGACAAGCTGGTGGGCCAATTGCCCATCAGTGGATAAAACGGATTACAGAAACGCAAACAATCAAGAACACTACCGGCAACCGTCGTCAAGGAGCTCCTCTAAGAGGAAATATGATGTCAGTTAGTGAAAGCCATAGGGAAGCTAGAAGATGGAATCTCGTTTCGACAAAGAAGACAATAAGATTCGTAACATGGAATGTGCGAACTATTACGAAGAAGGAAAGAGTAGGAAGGTAGCAAAGGAGATGAGGAGCTATAAATTGCAAGTGCTAGGTCTATGTGAGACCAGGTGGACAAACTCTGAAGAAACCAAACTAAGCACAGGGGAGACCTTGCTCTATGCAGGTCATGAAGAAGAAAATGCGCCACACACAGAAGGAGTCGGAATAATATTGTCAAGAGAAGCAGCATAAGCCCTTATAGGATGGGAGCCAGTCAACTCAAGGATGCTTGCTGCTAAATTCAGGACATCAAACAAGAGAATCACACTTAAAACCATAATGTGTTATGCCCTAACAAATGATGCAGACTTAGATGTCAGGGAGGAATTTTATGACAGGCTTCAGACAGTGGTAAATGGTGTCCATGAGAGAGAGGTAGTTATCCTTATGGGGAATTTCAACGCAAAGATTGGACAGGACAACCACGGCTAGACAGCAGTCATAGGGAGACATGAGCTGGGTACCATGAATGAGAACGGCCAGATGTTAGAAGACTTCTGCACTGAAAACAACCTAGTCATCGGTGGATCAATCTTCTCTCACAAGGATGTCCACAATATAACATGAGTGTCACTGGATGGAAATACTGAAAACCAGATTGATCACATCTGTGCAAGCAAAAATTTCAGAAGATCTCTCCTTGACGTTCGCAGTAAGAGAGGAGCAGATGCAGCGTCAGATCATCACTTGGTGGAAGGAAAGTTACAACTAGAGCTTAAAAGGTGTACTAATTCATTCAGAAGGGTGAAATTCAACATAAAGAAATTAAAGGAGCAGGAGCATGTGCAACAATACCGGGTGACTTTGAGAAACAGATTTGAGGTTCTGCAGGAAGTGGTTACAGAAGAGGAAACTATAGTGGGATATTGGAACAGGGTCAAGGAGAACTGGAAGGCAACATGCGAAGAAGAACTGGGTACAAGAAAGAAGCAACACAAACCGTGGATATCACAGGCAACTTTAGATAAGATGGATGAGCGGAAGAAGGTGAAGAACTCCCTAAATAGTGCCTGGACAAGAGCAACAAAGGAGAGACTTAAAAAAGAATATCAACAAAAACGCCAAGAAGTGAAACAGAGTGTTAGACAGGACAAGAGGGCTTTTGTTGACGACTTGGCAACTAGAGCAGAGACAGCAGCAGGACAGAGAAGTATGAAGGAGGTATATGACACCAGAATCCCAGCACAAAACAGGAGGACCCCAGAGAAGCCAGTAAAGGAAAAGAATAGTGTCACTATTACAATATTGGAAAGACAGACAGACCGATGGAAAGAACACTTCAGTGAGCTGCTGAACAAGCCAGCACCTAAAAAGAGACCAAATATTGCTCCGGTGGAAGAAATGTTGCAAATGCCACTACACAGTCCCACCAGGGAGGAAATCAAAAGGGCCATCGTGTCACTGAAAAATGGCAAATCAGCAGGACCAGATGGGATCCCAGCTGAAGTACTGAAGGCAGATGTGGACATTTTAGTAGACATGCTGCAGCCGTTGTTTGAAGACATGTGGGAAGAAGAAGAAGTACCTCAAGATTGGAAAGAAGGGTATATAGTAAAGTTACCAAAGAAGGGAAACCTGCGTCAGTATAAGAATTACAGAGGAATAATGTTGCTATCTGTTACAGAGAAGGTCTTCAACAGAGTTCTACTAAACAGAATGAAAACGGCTGTTGACAATTGGCTCAGAGATGAGCAGGCAGATTACAGGAGTGAAAGGTCTTGCACTGACTTGATCGCCACTCTTAGGATCATCATAGAGCAGTCTCTTGAGTAGAACAGCTCACTGTATGTGAACTTTNATCTTTACTGATGTATAGAGCTGAAACTTGGTGCACTACAAAGGTGACAGACCGACAAATCCAGTCATTCATCAAAAGATGTCTCCGACAGATCGTGAAAATTTGGTGGCCAAACCGTATTAGCGATCAAGAACTATGGGAACAAACAAGTCAGCTTCCTCCACCAGTACAGATAAGGAAAAGGAAATGGACATGGATCGGGCATACCCTCAGGAAAGACGAGGGCAACATTACTCAGCAAGCCTTGCGATGGAACCCTCAAGGCAGACGGAAAAGACGAAGATCTAGAGCCACCTTGCGCAGAAGTCTAGAACAGGACATGAAAGACATCGGTCATAGTTGGCACACCATCATGATCGCAGCCCAGGACAGACGTAGATGGAGGGAGATTGTTAGCGGTCTGTGCTTCATGCCGGAGTGAACAGGCTTAAGTCATGTAAGTAAGTCATGTACTGACAAGGCAAAGAAAAACCCTCATTTCCTCAGCTATCACCAGCATAATTGTTAATTAATGACTCTGTGGTTAGTTTTCGGGGAACTTATCTCCAAAATTATGAATTAGACGGACATGGTGTATTACTTTTACAACTTGGAAAACATCTGTTTACAGTGGGTGGCTACATGGAATTGTCTTTAAGGGAGCTGCTTACTTTTTCATGTTTTAGCATATTTTATACAGTGAAAATCTAAAATATGGTGTTTCCAAAGGGCAAAATGGCAAAGTATGTTGCTAGCATATTTCATGTTGTGAAAGTTAAAAAATATGTTAGTTTTATGTTGATAACATAAAAAGCGTGTTATTAACACAGAATCCCGTTTTTTAATTATCAGGTACTATTTCTAGTGCGTAAGTAAGTCGATGAAATGACATATTGTTCCTTTAACTCATTCCTTTTCATCATTCATTGAAGGAACCCCTTTTACAACATTTAATCGTTTGGAAGTGAGCTATTTTATTCCTCCATCAACAGTACTGTTGTCCAACTTCTCTTTTTGCGTCATCCGACATTCCAAATATTTTGTATAAAAAGCAAGCCCTGTTTTGCCATTGCATAATCATTGTTGTTATTTATTTCAAGCCTTTTAAAGGTTGTTTTTCCGATTCAAAAGAATAGCCTTTCTTCTCTCACCTGTTTTTGTTATTTTGTACTGTGGCAGCAGGCGGTAAGACACATTTAAACAAGAAAGTTATTTTTCACTGGCCAAAAGGAAATATTTATTTGAGAAGTCTATTCATGATGGCTTGAGTATCAGACTGTAGATCATCTTCATTCAGCTTTCAAAGTTTTATAACAAGGCATGTTTACAAGGATGTTAGGACACCTCTTTTTTTGAGGAATTCTTCCAAGTGGCAACACAATCATGACAACCAATACAATAAATATTCTGTAATAAAAAGTCGAGAATATACCTAAAGGTCTTTTGATATTCGACTTGTGTAGTTTGACTATTTTGACGGGAAAAGTAAAGCACGGTAACGTGGCAGCACACAAATCATGGTAACAATAAATTAGAGATAATTTGCAATTATTCTGTCAATTGAACCATGACCGTATGACAAATCAAGACGTTAACCAATGTTTATTTGTAAAGAAGTGAAACAGCTTAACAAGATTCTAAACTAATTTTTAATAATCTCTTTCAAATTTTGACGTATAGGTGCATGTGCGCATTCATCTGGATATAAGCTCAGGCGCTGCTTAAAGAACCTTTCCTTTGTATCTTAATGCCAAGAAGTTTACCTTTCCATTAACTGCAAAGTTTGATTTTTCTCTCACGTCAACTGACATACCAAATGGTACAAAAACTGACATCGCAACATGTGTATTACATGTGCATTTGAGGCATATCGATGTTTACCTTATTTCAATTCATAGTACAGTGTACTGATTGTATATTTTTAGATCCAAGGTGGGAGATAATTTGAAAATGAAGAATTCCTTCAAAATAATTCTTTTTAGTGAAGGGATTACTTTAGCATCAAACTGATGCTCGAGATTAGTTAAGGATGTACGGTATCCAATGGTTTGTGCCAAAACTCAAAAGTTACTGAACTGATACTAAAGATGTAGCCATAACACTGGTAATATCTCAGCTTGTTTTTTCTTCCCAAGTTGAAATGAGTTGTTTTTTTAACTTAGTTAAACCGTCGCCATACTGTTATGGATGCTACTGTCAGCAAAATTTAATAATTTTCAAATTAAGAATTTGAAAGTTATCCATATATATATATATATATATATATATATATATATTAATTTTGTAGTAATCCATTGCAGTTTGAAGATTGTTAAGAAAACATGAAACTAGTAGTAACTGCTAAATTTGTCTAGTTATTTTGTATACTATACTGGATTTATAAACGGTCTGGAAACATTGAGCACTGTTAGTGAACATTGATATACATTACTATTATTACTATATATATATATATATATATATATAGTCTTCATTAATGTATATGAGGTAGTCAAAGCTAATCGATGTGCTCTTTGACTTACTTACTTACTTATCCTCTTCGAGCCATGGGCGGCTCATAAGGCTTGACAGCATCCTCCGCCATCTCTCTCTGTCTTTGGCTATGTTCCTAACTTCGTTCCATGTTTGCCATCCCAGGTCATTTCTTTCTGCTTCCGCACTCCTCCACCATGTTGTTCGCAGGCGTCCTCTCTTTCTTTTCCCCTCTGGTGTCCATGTTAGGGCTACTCTAAAGCTATCATTTTGTGGTTTCCTCAGAGTATGTCCAATCCATCTCCATCTCCTACACCTTATGAGCTCTCCTACTGGATTGGTCTTCGTCCTAAGGTAGAGCTCGGTGTTTGTGACTTTTGTGGGCCAGAAGATACGGAGAATCCTTTTCAGACATTTTCTCTGAAATATTTCCAGTCTGGTGACATCATTTCCATTTAATTTCCACATCTCTCCTCCATAGAGTAGCATGGACATCACGTTGCTGTTATACACTCGAATTTTTGTCTTACTACTGTATTGGTTTGACTTCCAGAGTGGGTTAAGCATGGCAAACGCATTTCTTGCTAGACTCAGCCTATGTGTGATATCTTCAGTGGATCCTCCTGTTTTGTTTATTATGGCACCGAGGTATGTGAAGGTGTCCACATCTTCAACAGTTCTGCCCTTGATCTCGATTGGGCGGTTTTCCTTGTGATTAAGTCTCAACACCTTGGTCTTGTCTGTGTTGATTTTGAGACCGACGCTTTCAGCATATTTACATAGCTTTTCAGTTTTTTCCTGCATATGTTGGTGCTTGCTGGACAGGAGGGCGATATCGTCTGCATAGTCTAAGTCTTCAAGCTGGGTGGTAAACTTCCATCTTATTCCTGTTTTCTTTGCCGTTGTTGCTTTCCTCATGACCCAATCCACAGTAATAATGAAGAGGAAGCCTGACATCACACAGCCTTGTCGAACTCCAGTGTTTACAGAGAACCACTCTGATGTCTGCCCGTTGTTAATGACGCAACTACTACTTTCTCTGTACATTTCCTTTATGATCTCTATGAAGAGATCTGGAACTCCATAAAACTTCAGAATCTTCCAGAGCTTCTCTCTGTCGATGCTATCGAAAGCTTTACGGAAGTCAATAAAGTTAATGTACAGTGATGCTTGCCACTCAATGCACTGTTCAACAATATTTCGAAGTATGAAAATCTGCTCAGCTGTCCCATGTCCTTTTCTATATGCTGCCTGCTCATTTCTCAGCTTTTCTTCTGCTCCTTTCCTGATTCTTTCTAAAACAACTCTGCCGAACACTTTCCCAGGTATGGAGAGCAGGGATATTCCTCTACTATTGTCGCATTTGGTAAGGTCACCTTTCTTTGGTACTTTAGCTATCATTGATTTCTTCCAGTCACTTGGCATATTGATGTTCTCTCTCACTTTTTCGAACATGTGTAGTAATCTCTTGTATGTGATCTTGCTTCCAGCTTTTAACATTTCTCCGCTGATGTTATCTACTCCTGGTGCTTTATTGCTCTTCAACTTTTTTACTGCTATCTTCACTTCCTCTTCTGTGAAGGGCCCTGTGTTGATTTCTTCGATGGTTTCGACATTACCGCTCTCAAACTCATCTTCCTCTACATTTTTGTCACATTCATTCTCAACATTTAATACTTCTTTGAAGTGTTCTTTCCATCTTTGAAGTATCTGACCATCTTCAATGAGTAGCTTACCAGTTTTGTCTCTCACGCCAGTTGCTGATTTCTTTCTCTTGTTGCACAATAGCTTCGTAATCCTGTACAGAGTTCCCATGTCATTGTTTTTTGCTGCATGCTCCGCTTCTTCAGCGAGCCCATTTATCATCTTACGTTTATCTTCTCTGACCTTTTTCTTTACACTCTTGTCCATCTCACTATACTTCTGTTTTTTGATAGCACGAATTCTCTCTGATCTTGCACAGTTTATCTCATTTTTCACTTTCTTCCTTTCGTCTATAGCTTTCCAAGTTTCACTGCTTATCCACTCTTTATGCTCCTTCCTTTTCCTACCCAGGATCTTTTCAGCTGTCTCCGTGTAGATTGTGGTAAAATCTTCCCATTCTTTTTGTATGTTTGCCTCTTCCATGGTTGTTTCCATGCTCTCTTCCAGTGCTTCAAACCTGTTTTTCAACTCTACTGTGAATTGCTTTTGGATTTCCTTTTGTTTCAGAAGTGCAGTGTTGAATGTTGCCCTTCTGCTGGTGTTCTTGAGTTTGTGTCTCGAAAGCCTAAGCTTCACTTTGCCGACCACAAGGTTATGGTCAGTTCCAGCATCTGCACCTCTCATGGCTCGTACATCAGCGAGAGACCTCCTGTATCTGCCATTGATGATGAAGTGATCAATTTGGTTTTTGTCTCTGTTGTTTGGTGAGGTCCATGTGTATTTGTGAATATTTTTGTGTTTGAAGCATGTGCCTCCAATCACAAGATCATTTTCTTCGCATAACTCAATAAGTCTTTCGCCATTCTCATTCATGACGCCTAAGCCTTCTTTCCCTAAAACTTTCTCATGGTTTTTGTTGTTACAACCCACTTTGGCATTTGCGTCTCCCATAACAATCAACATGTCATGCTTCGGTGTTGACTCAATCTCTTTCTGTAATTGTTCGTAGAAATCATCCTTCTCCTCTTCATCTGCATCATTTGTAGGGCTGTAGATCTGAATAATGGTGGCTTTTACATATTTTGAATTGAATCTAGCACTAATGATCCTCTCATTCACTGGATTCCACTTGATTAGGCATTTCCTAGTCTCAGGGCTCAACATGATTCCTAAGCCTCTATGATGTTGTTCATCTGATCCAGAATACAGTACAGACTCTCCAGTGTTGACCTTCACTTCTCCGAAACCAGTCCATCTTGCTTCGCCTATGCCTAGTATCTGTAGATGGTATTTCCTCATTTCCCTTGCTATTATTGCAGTTTTTCCGGTGGTGTACATGGTTCTTACATTCCAACATCATACATGGATGTATCTTTTTGGTGTTAGAAGTGATCTCATGCATGTCGTTCTCAGGTTGGAGACTTCCCGTAGGCTTTTGCCCTCAGCCGTCATATGCGTGTCTTCCCATCTGAGGTCATTATCTTCAGGGATTTCACACGACATGGTTCTGAGACCATAGGTTTTCATATTGTTTGCTGTCCAAGTTTCCGTAATCGGTGGTTGTTTTATGGGAAGGGGTGATTGGTCCCATGCCAAACCCTCCTCCTTTCTCATCCGGGCTTGGGACCGGCCATGGCGGAGTTAAGCTCTTTGACTAATCCTCTTGAAAACATTTTTTAATTTTTATAAAAACAAAATTGAAGGCCTTTCCTGTTTTTGTAGACATTAACTTGTAATAAGAGTTGAGAGATCCCTTTTTCTGTCATTTCTTTCATTTCTACTTAGTATTCTTAATGATAAGAAAACCACTCCCAGTTAGGTGACAGATATTCTTTGGTACAGTACTATACAACAGATGCTTTGTTCCACCAAACAAACGAAATTTAAAGAAATTTGAATAAACCCATCGGCTTCGTTGTAAAAACAAAGAACTGTACTTTTTATTCAGAAGATAATCTAAGTAGAACTGAAAAAAACAATGACCTACTTTCAAATGATTTATTTCCACGCTTTGAAAGATGACCCAGAAAACTATTTCACAACAACTGAGAGCATAACCTGACAAAAAATTGGAAGGGAAAAAGATCAGTGACGTTGAAAGAACGTCTTGCGTCAACTCTCCGACATCGCATGGTATTTGTGTCTAAAAACTAAAAGTTTCCTAGAAAGATGGTTCATTCATGAAAAAAGGGTCGTGTAATTTCACCAATCATCCATAAATAAGACAATTTGCTGAAAGGGCTTCATCCTATTCTGACTGAAAAGGCGAGGTGATGTAGGTGTAGGGGGTATAACCTGTCTCCCAAACGATTTGCAGTTCACAAACTTTATATTAGCAAGTGGGTTGCTTGAAATTTCTTGCAGTTTAAGGTTTTTATATCAGATCAAATAAATGTCAGCACGAAATTGTAAAATATTCTCTAAAGATGGATTGACCACTCTGTTGTTAATACCAACCCTGATGAATTACACAGGGGAACAATTTTTTGGGACTCTCATGTTTTCTTTAAAAATAAAAGTGTTTCTGAACCAATTTTTCGTGCTGAATCCAAAAATGATATCCATTTGTTCCCATCACGTCTAGTTTCTTCTGCCCATGCTACACTTCGTTTTCATCAAAAATTCTGCTTTAGCATTGGGAAAAACTTTCTTCTGGTCATGGGATGTCCTTTCAAACCAATAAAGAGGGCTAAAATGTGATTGTTGCCATTCTTCTTCATCTAATTGATGCTGATATTCTGATTGAATCACAATTGACCTATGGATTTCTTTGGTTCCTTGTTAATCCTTTCATGGGGCCATTCACATAGTATGCAAGCAGTTTTCCCTATTATCGCTAATTATCGACTGTTTTGTAATATAGTTGGGAATTTGGAAATGTCAGTGACAGTAAAAGGGCTTTCTTCCTTTTATTTAAAAAATAATCAAATTTTGAGATGTTACGTCTCCGTTCCGGAGTCTCTTAAATCCCTATTATCATACCCTATCCTTTTACCTTTTTTTTCAACTGATTGAGTCGCACACTCAAAATATCTCTGTTTACTGTTATTCTTATTTCATGTTGTGAAAAAATATTAATCTGACTTTTGCATTATTATTTTGCTGACATATATCTTCAACTATTGTTGTGCTAGGTTACGAAATGATTTGAAAACCATTGATTAAATTGGACTCTCGTTACAATTTTCTCATCATGATGATAACAGAAATATTGCAAGGGGAAATATTTGAGACCAGATGAAGTTTTTCCTACTCCAAATTTTCCCTCTTTCTCTAAAGACCGGCAACAGTAGTAACGGATTCTTGCTTCTAGGAAATCTCTGTAATGATTGTCTTTAATCTTGAATTAAAGACACTCATAATTTAGGTGGTACCATCAAGATACAACTCTACACATGATTGTACAAACTGTAAAGATACTATTGGAAGTTTTATCTTACTTTAGAGTAAGCCTAAGAATAAAATATTCGCTGGACACCACATTCGTACAATGGCACAAGAGCCATGAAATCAGCAGATATATATTTACAAGCTGTTCATAAGTTTAGAAGAAAACTGTAATTTCCTGAAAAAGACCGCAATGATGCTCACAGAAGCATTCGATGAACCAAGAAACTTAAAACAATTTATTTCTGCTGAAGGAACCACTTGTTTCAATTGGCAACTATGAAAATTATTTGGCCATAATTTTCCTGTGTCTTTGACATTTTTTATCTGCCTGACAGTCCAAACTTGCTCATTGTAAATATAAGTGCACCAGTGAGGTTTTCCAATGCTAATAAGTATGAAGTAGTGGTATAAATACAGCAATTCTTCCCTCCTGCTCGATTAATGTATAAACATTAATCGAGCATGTATTGAATGTATTTGCAACGATATGGCATTGATGTTTAAAAAAAACTGTTCTAGTGTTTTTTGGCTTTTGTCTGTTTCTGTATTTTATTGTATGTTAGAATTACGTAGAAACCGCTACAGTCTCACACTGAAACCACTACTGTCTTTGTTGCTAATTCAGTTCTCAAATATTACTTGTGAAAAGAGTCTGCAAGTGAAAGAAATGTCACATGCAAAACTTATTTGTGACGTCATTTTGAAATGTTCAAATCTGACGTCATCATTTTCGATTTTCGAATTTTTTCCCGTTGACCGTTGATCGTTGATAAAATCAGTCGCTCTTCTTCAAATCATTCAGATGGTGTCTATGTTATTATACCTAGAGATATAGATAACCAAACAAAACAAAAATCATCACAGCAGAAAAAGATATTGTAAGAGAGAGAGAGAAGAGACAAGAGAAAGAGACAGCAATAAATTATTGATCCTTGATCATCTCTGTTCTGGAAAGTAGCAGAACAAAGACGATCCAGGTTCAAATTTGATTTTTAATAGTTAATCTGAATGTACAAAGGAAGAATTGGCAGTTGATAAAGAGGATTAATCTTTAAGCAATTGGTTACAATGAGGTTGAAAAGGATGCCAAATCAGAGTAATTAGCAGCGATGGAGTTTTGTAAGGTAAGGTAGTACACTGCTTTAGTTAATTGAGAAGTCTGTTATTTTGATGTGAAATACGTCTATGATAGTGTGGATAAAATGCTACAACAATGCCTATTACTTGTAGTATAGAATTTCCTCTTCCATGTTTTTCAGCCTGTGCGTCCTCAATGTACAAAAGAAAAATCGGCAGTTGGTAAAGAGGATTAGTTCCAAAGCAATACACCAATTCATTTTTTAAATTAATATCCACATCCTTGATTGTAGGAACGTGGCTCCAGGGGAGACATTTCTTGATCATTTATTTTGATAATATTTGTTAATTGATACGGTAGTGTGAAACTCATTGTCGTTTGTTCATTTTTTAATTTTTTAAATTTAGAAATCCAATATATTACTGGAATTTTAATTCTGTCATCTCAGAAACAGCTTTTTTAGAAGCTTTAATCGAGTACGAAGCTGTGACATGTACTATGGTTAATGGATATTGTTCAGTTGTAGGTTGTACCAACACTCCTTACACATTGAAGAAATGGAGAAAACAAATCCGCAAACAACAACATCCCAGGCAAAATAGGATTGTGAATGTCCAGCACTATCCACCAACCTGAAATCTTGGATATCAGAAAGCTTGAAAGGCCCCAAGGAGCAAGCATTTCAAGGAAAATAGTCAGCCAATAGCATCGACTAGTTCTGAAATGAAGCCTGTATGTGCTCAGTACTACCACACATACTACTCAGATAGATGTTTGTTTAAATAAAAATAAATATTTTGAACAAAAAGATGTAGTTACTTGCACTAGGTAAAAAATTCGAAAAAAGATTATCAATTGAGAATTTTAATTTTGACAAAAAATGCGTTTCTATACTGGTGTACATAGGGTAGCTATTTTCAACGCATTGTTTTCGTTTTTAAAACCATTGGTTACCCTTACCGCATCGAGCTCATATCTCGAACTCTCATGACTCGTGCTTTCCACTGGTCTCTGTCTTCCATGAGGCTTGGCAGATCCTCAACCAAACAACCAGCGTCATCAGCAATTTGGGTCGATGTAGGTTTTCGTGGGACGACCTCTGCGATCTGCGCCTTGTGATGGCCTCCATAGAAGGACATCACTGACTAGCTCATCTTTACTTCTGAACGAGTGTCCTGCAAATCGAAGACGTCTTTCTCGAAGAGAGACAGATACTCTCGGTAGTGACCCATAGATATCTTTAATGGTCGGATTATCTCTCCAATCAAGGTTTAAAGCTGCTCGCAGCATTCTGGTGTAAGTGCCATCTAGAGATATTTCTAGTTTCTTTGTCAAAGTCCAGGAGACTGAACCATACAATAGGACAGATTCGACAACTGATCGGAAGAATCTACGTTTTAAATGATCTGGTAAATTGGACTTCCAAATACAGGACAGCTTATTTAAAGCAGACCAAGCTTTCGGCTTTCGCTTTCGCCCAGGTAAAGGAAGTCATCGACAGATTCAATGATTTTGCCGTTTGTGGATTTTACTTGCGCTTCTTGTTATTGGTTGAGAGCTATGTATTTGGGTTTTTTGCAGTTGATGTACAACCCAATCTCACTTGCTGCGATTTCAAGGGTGTGGAGTAGCTTTTCTGCGTCAGAGGTGGTATCAGCGACAAGTGTAAGGTCGTCAGCATAGTCAATATCTGTAAGGTATACAGCTGGATGTCTAGAACTCCTTCTTAATCTAAGAGTGAAGCCTAGCTCAAGGTCTTCATCAACGGATACACGTAATACATAGTCCAGGCAGATAATAAACAAGTGTGGAGCGAGAGTATCTCCCTGTAGTACACCAGCAGTTATATTACGTTACTGAAAACCATTGGTAGCAAGAATTTGTAATTGGAGAGGAAGAATTTTTTTATCTAAGATCCACAAAAGTAAAAGAAAACTGCAAGTTAAGTTGTGAGGAAAAGATCAATTACTTCTGGTCCTGCTTCGACCAAGTCTTGGCTTTAAAATCAACACCTTCCTGACAGAATCCACATTTCAGAAACAACTTGATGGGTTATCTTTTCCACAAAGATCAGATTGTTAAGCAAAGTTTTGAGTAATGCACTGATACTTCTCCCGGTAAAGGAAATAACTGTGCAAAATGTACCTGATATATTCAAGAAGAAAAATAGAAAAACAAGATGTATAATTGATTAGTCTGAAGTTTATATTGAAAGACCAATGTCATTAAATGTTTATGCAGCCACATGGTCTGAATACCAAAATTACAAAACATTTAAACTTCTAATAGCCGTGTCTCCTTCTGGCTATATCATGCTGTTTTGGAGGAAGAAGAGCAGACCAATCCTAGAGTCTGATAATGAACTATTGGCTGTAAGGGAGTCCAAATAAAAAAAGACCTCCCACGTTAGTACCTTGGACGTCCCACCAAGAGTCAAAGCTGAGTCTCAAATGACATCAACAGAATGAAAAAGGACAAAAGAAGTTGCCAACTTAAAAATTCATGTGGAACGTGCCATAAACGCATCAGCCCCTGATTATCAATGAACATATTGGGATTCCAGCTCAATGTTTTTGGAATCACAAAGAAAAACAACAAAATTTATTTATTAAATGTTTATAAACATATATTTTCATTTTAAAAAGCCTATATGTATAATATTATATACATGTATGTGTGTTGCAAATTACATGCTGAAAATAGCTTGTGGAAAACTCATACTTCTCATGTGTTGGACAAATAAGGGTATGATTAAAATTATTTATATATTTACTGTATATTTGCTAAGTAGATATTCACAAGCAGCTATTTAGAACACACAACCAATACTAAAAAGAAAAACAGTATATATTACTTATATTTCAGTTCAATGGCTTTCTCTGAGTCCATAAGGTTCAGAATTTTTAAAATATCTATGTTAAGTTTGTTGTGTTTATTTCTTTAGTGCTAGAAGCAATACTACTAGAAATGTGTAGGATATATTGTTGATGTGATTGGGTGATTTCCTTGTTTGAAATCTTTATTTTTCCAGTCAAAGGTATGATCTTGTGTCGAGCTGTGTTCGGCTATTTCATGATTCTTTGTGTCACCTTTTTGAACATCTATCTTGTGTTCTCGTCCCCTTTGACACAAGGAATGCTTTGATTTGCCAATGTAGAAGGCAGGACAGTCCTTACATTGTAGTCTGTAAATAACGTTGTTCCTCTCTTCAAGTGGGACTCGGTCCTTTGGTTTTGAGAGAATTTTCCTTAAGGTTGATGTAGTGTAAAAGGAGTATTAAACGTTGTATTGTCAAAGAGTTAGTCTTGGGAGCTCACTGGTGCTCTTCGCGTAAGGCAGATTATATTTTTCAGAGCCAATTTGTAAACATTTATTCTATGGATAAGGAAAGGAAGAGTTTTGTTGAAACAGAATGCCTATAAAACAATGAAAACCTCTATGGACATAG
>RDPX01000186.1:1570789-1582335 GCA_003991215.1 Morbakka virulenta
CATTATCTCTCAATTTTTGCCAACTTACTGATTGGTACTCTGGGTATATTACATCCCATCTCGCTTTAACACGTTTCATGAAACCTCTACCATTCGCCCGTTCCTCTTTGTCTATGTTGAGAAGCTTGACCTTCATTTCCGTTGTCCATTCTAATGATTTGCGCTGTGCGTTTTCCACTACATGGTCTTCTACTTGTTCTAATATTTGGTTTTGGTTGCTAGGTTCATTCTGCCTTCCCCACCCTTCTTTTTTAAATCTTCTTGCATTATCAGTCAAATTCTGTGCTGTTCTTCTACTCTCTGGATACTCTGCATCCCATCTGTCTTTTACTCGTTTCATAAAGTTTTTTCCTCTTTTCCTTTCTTGTGAATCTAATTCAACTATTCTGTGTTTCTGTTCTTCGGTCCACTCACGGTTGTTCAATATTTGAACAATGTTTTGATTTTTATGAATTGCTTCATTTTCAGCATCCATTTGTGCCACTGTATTATTAGCAATATCATGTATTAGTTGAAATTGATTATTATCTAAGTCCTCCATAAAATGTTTGATTTACACACGGGGATTAATCAGTCCATCCAGAGTTGCCCGGTTCTCTGGATAAGGCTTATAATTTTGATAGGGACGCCACTTCTACCAGATTCCGCGATCAGTGACCTCATAACGCTGCAGCCATTCACCCATATCGGCACGGTACCTTCGGGTTGCGGGTATAATTGATCGTGTAACCTCCACTAGACAGGCTGTCAGCCAAGACTAAAGAGCCCCATCTGCCCTGGTTTTGAAATCAGAGTGTTCCCTTCTCCTAGGACAACTGCTTGAAACGCTAACGGGCTTTTCCTACCCGGGGTTTGAAGTCAAAGATTTTCCTTCTCCTGGGATGACTGCTGGTAACGCTAATAAGCTCATCCTGCCCAGAGGATAGGTTATTTAAAGGCGCCTAAGACCCGACTTTCGCCTCTTCTTCTGTTAGTTTGAAACAGTTCTGCCACGTGAAGGCCAGGAGTTGGACTTGACTACCAGAGGCTGTATATTACGCATGCCGTCTGGGGCATTTTATAGACATTGGACCCTCACTTTCCAATATCACCCCGGCAATAGTAGTCCTTCAGAACCTTATTATTATTATTATTGGCTTAATGGTTAGTGCAACTGCACAGTAACCAAGAGTTCCGGGTTCGATTCCCCGAACTGTCGAGGAGAATTTTGGAAAGAAAAAAAAAGCCATTGGTTGGCGTCAGGAAGGGCATCCGGTCAAGAAATTCCTCACTGCCAAATCAAAGTCCCTCTGAAGGGCACCGTCTGAGCCCCAATTGCTGGGGGAAAATGACGTTGAAACTAAAAAAAAATAAATTATTATTATTAAATTAAATTATTATTATTATTATTATTATTATTATTATTATTATTATTATTACTTGTCTATTTATAATTAATTGTCTATTGTAAACAAACTGTTCTCACAGAAAGAAGTCACATGTTTCGCATGAGTTTTGCCAAAGGATTCATAGGAAGCTTCAGAGTATGTTCCGTTTGGTCCGTATAATATCGCAACATGCCACTTGATATCAAAATGAATCAATCAAAGAATTTAAAAAAAGAAAATACTGACTCGTTTTCGCTTTCTAATCTCAGTTACGTTTTTTGTCATTTTTTGTCATCACACGCCCGAAATGTCCGTGGGGTTCAAAGTATTGCGTGCGGGAAATGAAAATTTACTACCATCTCAGCAGTCTAAATTGGGCTTTTTGTAAAAATTTATCACGCGGGCGCTACATTACCCATGTCAATAAGCTTGGGAGGCCAATCGCCCCTCCCAAGAGAATTTTCTCTCAACAGCCTCACAAAGTTCAAGGTATCGCACGCGCAAAGTGATCAAGACGTGCGAATCGCTGCACGCTACCTATTTTCATGTCACAGAGACTAATAATCATCATCATTATTTTTATCTATTTCTTTTTCTGTTGTTCTCATCTCTAAATTTCTACTGTACTGCTCTCCCAAGCAAACCACAGAAAATGTGAAGTGGGGCAGAAGGGAGGGCTTTACTCTGACCCCAAAACACCTCTCTCACTAACTCCAAAGCTAGAATAAACAGAGGCAGAACATTGTTAAAGAATCTAATTTTTGTTTTGCATCCTATCAACAGATGAACAAATATAATTGCAGAGTGCTCAATATTTACTAAAATAGAGCCAATCTAAGTTAAAATTATATTTCAATATTTCTGATAAACTGCCAAAAATCTATGCATAGATTTTAGGCAGTTTTTTAAGTGTACATTTGATGAATGCGTAAGCAAGAAACTCAGAATTATGTACTTTTATCAGAAATATTGAAATATAAGTTTAACTATAAGTTTAACTAAATTTTTGTTTTGTAATGTTTAGGATATTTATCCGTTTTTCATTTGAGGCAAGATGAATGATTTGTTCTTTTGAAAAAAACGTTTTAAATTAATATATACACTGAAATAAAATAAATAGAATGGCGTGTTTTGGAATCGGTAAAGTCCGATCTTTACTACAAGGATAGAAATTATAAGATAGACGTAATTATCTTGATTATAATGTTAATTTTCAATATTTTCTTCTTTGTTCAAATATTATTTCGCCTTCAGATCTCCGAGACGTATCCTGAAGTAAGGCTTGATTGCCCTTTACAAAAACATCGATAAACCAGACAGTATTCAACAGCTGTTTAAATACTTCCTATATCATCATTGCCTAAGCTGTCTTTTGGAACAAAATTTTGATTGACTTTACGTACACTTCATTTGCTAGAACTTAAAGTACGGCACTGTATGCCCAACCTGGCTATTGTTGCGTTAAACTTCCGTTCAACGAAATTGGGCTCATAGTTACGGCCGTCGCTGATTTTTCCTCCGTATGCAAAAGCAGCGCAGGAAAAATAATAAGATCCTTGTCCTTTTTTTTGTTTTTGTATTTGTTTTTGACTTCTATGGTCTGATGAACCTTTTTTTTTGTTTGTTTCGTATGGTTGAGGGGGAAATCAGCATGACCAATAATCTAGAATTTTTGTAACCGTAAGAGTAGGAACAGGATAGCTACTAGAAAAGAAATAAGACAGACGGTTGATCTCCAAGGTGTTCTCTTTGCACAGAGAGATCACAGTGAAATAATAATGAAATCAGTGCTTGTGCAAGCGGATTTAATGCTGGAGGGCAAAAAGTAAATAGTAAGGTACACAGATAATATGGCATTGATAATTAGAACTGATACTCAGAAAAATTGAAAGATGTGGGGTCTGGCTGGAGGCTGTGGAGAAGCAAGGGTTGAAAGAGCTGACAAATTTCACTGTGGATAAAAATTGGTTAGTTAGAATAACGTACGACATGGTCAGACTTAGACTATACAACCTACGCAAAAATGCAGTCAAAGAAAGCCGGTGCGCAGGCAGCAGCTGATTGGGGAACAGCACTGATAAAGGCGTGCTATTCTCAGAAATAGATAATGACCAACATCAAAAGAGAGTGGCTATCTACTGAAGAAGTAAGTTGAGAAATGCCTACTGGATTAGAAGCAGATCAGTAACAAGTTGACAGAAGTCCAACGGATAGGTAAGCAAGCCAAAGAATTCATTATACAGTGCTATTTATCTACAAATGATGTAGAGGATGTGAGAGTTCAGGGAGGGGCTGAATTTGGTACAGACCATCAACTTCTCATTGCCAAGGTGAAATTGAATTTTAATTATACACACACATATACATATATATATATATAGGCGATTATATTTCCTTATCTTTGATAATGAACTATACGAATATATACGAATTTAAGCCCATTAAAGGTATTAATCAAAACATAGCCTATATTGAGCACAAGGTTGTAAAGTATCATGAACAAATTTGAGCTTCTTACCCTTGGTTGTATTCAATTTTTGTCTGAAAAACAAACTTTGCTTGAAGGGCCAAAACGATACTTTTTTGACACCATTGACCGCTCCAGTAGGCAAAATACGAACTAACATAGCTTCTTTTCAACAAAAAAGTTCCAATGTACACTAACACCAAACGTCAGCTTTCTAGGTGGCTTGATTGAATTTATGTTTTGATTGTAGGTTTTTGTCTTTGTTTATGGACCTGGACAATCTTTCTTTTACTCTCATTGAAGGTTAGATTAGAAAATGATAACATGTATTCAGCACATGGCTGTTAAGTACCCTGTTACCACCAACACAGAAATTTCCAAGTTGTCTGGGCAAATTCATCTGTCGATTTTAGGTCCTAATCTTGCATAATTCCCTTTTAAAACTGGCTGCAGCTCCAGGAGCCAAATTACAAAATAACAATACCCTTATTCAGTGCATCCTGACACCCCATCTGAGCTTTTTATGTTAATTTCAATTCCATTTGTGCACACACACACACACACACACACACACACACACATATATATATATATATACATGTGCACACACACCCGCAAAGAGACACGCTCTCGTCCCCCCCCCCCCGTCACACACAGATTTAGGACTTCATATATAAAGATATAGAATGATAAAAAATAGAATGGGGACACCAAAACATATAAAATAAAAAAGTACACGTTGCTATTACTTTAAATATAGAAAAATATGTTAGATGTTAGATGTTAATTGTAATGCAAAATACTTGCTAATTTCAAAATTTTAAAAAAAGGTAATGAACGAATGAGGTGTAAAGAGTTTCCAGAGTTTGTGATTTTCAACAATTCAAGATAATGAATCAAATGCGGAAGGAATGGATTAGTCGGTACAAGGGAAAAATATCAAATAGTGTTTGAAAAAACTATTGAGTCCAAATTTCTCTTGGGCAAGGTCAAATATCAGAGCTCCTCATTCCAAAGGACTTTTTCGACATTGTTAACTAAAATATGACTGAAAATGCGTTGAACTAACTTCACATGTTTATAGCACATGATAAATCAGAAAAGCTCGCTAAAGAAATAATGATAATGGAACACAAGTGAACTAGAAAGAATAAGAAAGTCGTGGAACTTTACAAGGTGATTATTCATTACCAGATATGGATAGATAAGAATACGAAACAGTAGTTGTTGAAAAATATATTGAGAACAATACAGATCAGGTTACTCTTGATATGAATTCCATGTGTGTCAAATATCAAAATAAATACTTTATCAAATGACTTATTGCATGTTGCTAACATTCAATATCACGTACAAGAATAGAAAACAGATTTTACCAGGCGTCAAAATTCGACGCAACACAATCTGAAGTTGTAAAATAATCCCTACACTGTGATCAATAATTACTTAGAGAACCACAGAATCAAATGCTGATTTGAAGTCACTTGAAGGGCAATTTTCGTATTTAAACAACGTCTTAATTATGTTACAAGCTTTCTTTCTTAGTGCATCATCACATCTTTTCAAACAATATCCATCTTCTGTATAAAAATTCAAATCTTCCTATTAAGGTGCAGGAGAAGTTTTGCTTGGTCTATGCAACGTTTCAAGAAATCTCGAACAGTCCTTTAGCACCTTACTAAAATGCTCCTTTGACAGGAGAGATAAAAAGGTATGTATACTGACGCAAATTGATGGACGAAATATTGTGTCATATAGTGACGTCAAATGATGTAATTTGGACTTTCCAAAGCATTTGACAGGGTGTGCCTCGCTGGCTTCAGGGGCAGTTTTAGGGGGTAGGGGGTTCGTACCTAAGAAAGAAAAAGAGAATAAAGATCTTCAAAAAGGGGCTCAGCAGATGTTTTTATCCCCTTATCTCGCAGTTTATAAAAAACCCTCTGGCTGGCTTGCTTCACAAGATTTCTGGTAAGAGTACTTCTTTCTGTCAGAAGCAAGAAAGTTATGCAGAGATAAATCAGTTGCTCAGTTATTTCTAGAAGACGTTGCTGCTTGACATTTTAAAATTAATTTTACTATAAACTTTTATTTATATATACTAATATTTTATTCTTGGATTTTATTTAGTCGAGGAAAAGGAACTATTGTAATTATGTAGCCCATTCTATCGATAAAGTAGTAATAATAATAATAATGATAATAATTTGTCCTGGGTATTGATATTAAAGTGCATCCGGTTGTGGAGTTTCGACGTGGGCGAATGAGGTTACCATTGGCCACAACTACCTCCAGGTCACCCTCAGGCAAGGTGTAGCACCTGTTAGCCTACTCTGAGACCTTGAAATACCGGGTTGACGTCCGGCGGAGTTAAGTCTGTCCCTTTATTTCTTTTTTCCGGCCAGGACGAGGTCGTAAACCTTGGTTGGCAATCGTCCTTTGAGAAGGAAAACTCAGAACAATAAACCAACCGCAGTTGTAAATACCAGGTTGACGTCTGGCGGGATGTAAACGTGTCTCATGGCCAGGATTGGGTCTTCAGCTTTGACTGGCAACTCTCCTAGAGATGGTGTCTCGATAAAAATACTGGTGGTTGTGACACCTTATCACCACTAACCTCTTATGAGTGCAATGAATAATATAAATATTACAAATAACGACGTAAATGGGACTGGAGATTATTGTGAAGGTCCCTCGTCCGGCAGGGGAAGGGTCGAGGCTTCCCAGGTCGTTATCCAGCGAAATCCTCGTACCAATGTCCGAACTAAATGGAGTAAGGAAGTGAATAAAGTTGTTATTGAGTGTTTTTATAGGAGTAGACCTTTTGATGGCGATGGAAAGCCAATACGAGGCTATAGGCAACGATTGATGAAGGAATGGAGAGAGCGGGGTGTATTTGAGGTAACTGAACAAAGGCTGTGTGATCAAGCACGAGCTATTAGAACAAATAAGTGGCTTTCTGACTTAGAGTTGGAGAGTATTCAAAGAATGATAAGTTCAACTAGTGATGATGGAAACAACAATATGGAAACTGTTCAGGAACCACAAACAAGAAATGATGGATTACGTGTGGCAGACGTCCTGAGTGAAGAAAATAACGATTTAGGTAATATGAGTGTAAATTTCGAAGGATTGGAAGAGGAAGAGCTAGTGATTATTACTAACCTTAATGAAATCATGATTCAAGGCCGAAATACTGACGGGATCTCCTTTAAAAAGATTGACATGAAAACATTGAACAGGGTGACGGGAAAGGTTAATAAAGTAATTGATTTGATCGAAACAAGCAATATAACAGAGACAAATAATCTAATTAAAGCAGCTGCTGTGTGGGTAGCAGATGAATTGGGTCTTAAGAAGTTTAAACCAGGGAAAAAGAAAGACCCATGGTGGAAAAGACGTCTTGAAGGGGATATAAAGCAGCTTAGAAAGGATATAAGTTTGCTTGAGAGAGTAAAGAAAGGAGTACTGGGATTTCAGAAAGAAGCCAAAGGAAAATGTCTCATGGAAAAGTATAGGGTTAAGAAGAAAGGATTGACAACGGTGATCGAAGAGCTGAAGCAACGGATTCTTGCAAAATCTGCAAAGATAAATCGTTACAACCAGAGAATAGACCAGTACAGATTGAATAGATTGTTCAAGGTTGATCAAAAGAAGGTCTATAATGAACTAAATGGAAATGCAGGAGGTAGTAATGACACACCGAATGCTGAGGAAAGCAAAACTTTTTGGAGCAACATATGGAGCGTGAAAAAAGAACATAACAAAGAAGCTGAATGGCTAAATGAGTTGAAAGAAGAGACTGCAGCAGTAGAACAAAATAATGTGGTTATAACTGCAGAGAAAATCAAGAATCAATGTAGAAAGATACCTAACTGGAAAGCACCTGGCCAGGATGGAGTTCAGGGCTTTTGGATAAAGAGGTTTGATGCGATGCATGAAAGAATAGCCACACAGCTGAATGATATGCTCAATGGTAGAAAGACAATTCCACCATGGATGACCTACGGAAGGACAGTTTTGTGCCAAAAAGACCCAGCAAAAGGAAATGCTGTTGATAACTTCAGGCCAATAACTTGTCTTCCGATAATGTGGAAACTTTTAACTGGAATCATTGCAGATGACATGTATAAGTTCATGGAAAGAGAAAATCTGCTCCCAGAAGAACAGAAGGGATGCAGGAGGAAGAGCAAAGGAACTAAAGATCAATTACTGATCGACAAAACCATACTTAGAGATTGTAAGAGGAGGAAGACTAATCTGGCTATGGCGTGGATAGATTATAGGAAAGCCTATGACCTTGTCCCCCATAGCTGGATTCTTGAGTGTTTGAACATGTTGGGTATTGCTGACAACATCAGGGCCTTCATTGAAAAAAGTATGGAAAAATGGAAACTTTTGTTGACCTCAAATGGTTCAAACCTTTGTGAAGTCGAGGTGAATAGAGGGATATTCCAGGGAGATAGCCTTTCACCGCTTATTTTTGTAATCTGCATGATTCCACTCTCCGTGTTACTACGAAAATTGAGTGCATCTTATGAATGGGGAAAAAAAGAATTCAAACTTAACCATCTGCTCTTCATGGATGACCTTAAACTGTTTGGAAAGAATGATGATCAAATAGACAGTTTAGTGAATACTGTTTATTTTTTCAGCAAAGACATAGGGATGGAATTTGGGTTAAAGAAATGTGGGGTGATCATAATGAAAAGAGGAAAACTAGCTAGATTTGATGGAATTCACTTACCTAATGGAGAAGTGATGAGGCACGTAGATGAAAATGGGTACATGTACCTTGGGGTCTTGGAGTTGGACCAGATAAAAGAAAAGGAAATGAAGTCAAAAGTAATCACAGAATATAAGAGGAGATTGAGGTTAATTCTTAAATCAAGTCTAAATGGAAGAAATAAGATTCAAGCAATTAATACTTGGGCTGTTGCCCTTTTAAGATATGGAGCAGGAATTATTGCCTGGAAGGTGGACGAGTTGAGGAAGATTGACAGGACGACAAGGAAGATATTGACCATGTATGGGGCTTTTCATCCAAAAGGAGATATTGACAGACTTTATGTAAAGAGGAAAGAAGGGGGTAGGGGTTTGATCAGTATCGAAAACTGTGTATGGTCAGAAGAAAATAATTTGGGTCTATATATTAGAGAGTCAAATGAGATGCTTTTGAAGGGTGTGAGAAAAGGTGGTGTTATCCAAACAGATAATTTGATGGAAAAGGATGAATTTAAAAGATCAAGTCATAACGAGATTAAAACTAAATGGCACGAGAAGAGAATGTATGGTCAGTTTGTTAGAGAAATGCCTGAGGAAATTGATAAAAAGTTATCTTGGCAATGGATTACTCGAGGAGACATCAAAGTTCAAACAGAAGCAACAATATTTGCCGCACAAGAACAGGCTTTGCGAACAAACTACATTAAAAATAGAATTGATAAAACTTCAGAAAGTCCCTTGTGCAGAATGTGTGGAGAACGAGCGGAAACAGTGCAACATATTGTTTGTGAGTGTAGTAAAATGGCTCAACGTAAATACAAGAGGAGACATAATAACATTGCTAAGCTGACCCATTGGATGGTATGTGAGAAATATGGTCTCGACAGGAAGGAGAAATCGTATGAACATTGCCCGGAAGGTGTAGTAGAAAATGAAAATGTAAAATTGATTTGGAATATCAATGTCCAATGTGATAATTTGATAGAAGCGAGGAGACCAGAAATAATATTACTTGAGAAGAAAACGAAAGATGCCATCATAGATGTTGCTGTACCTGGTGATTGCAGGGCACATGAAAAAGAGAATGAAAAGGTCGAAAAGTACCAAGATTTAAAAATGCAGCTGAAACGTCTTTGGTCGTTAAGAAAAGTGAAAGTGGTACCAGTAGTTGTTGGTGCCTTAGTCTGTGTGAGCAAAGGATTTAATAGCTGGATGGAAATGTTAGGTCTTAAAGTAAATGTTGGAATTGTGCAAAAACAGCCTTATTGGGATCTGCGAGGATAATTAGAAAAGTAATGGACATTTGAAAGAACCCTCTTGCCCCTTGGCCACTAGTTGTGCCTCGTCCAAGAGGAAAATACTCGACCTTACGAACAGCCTGTGCGAAAGCTTTAAAACCGATAATAATAATAATAATAATAATAATAATATTATTAATAATAAACAGAGGGCTTTATTCTTGCTGCCCAAGATCAGAGTCTGTTCACCAGGAACTACCAAGCTAAGGTTTTACATAACAGTGTCAATCAAGAGTGCAGGTTCTGTGAGGACAAAACCGAAACTGTTGACCACCTTATCTCTGGCTGCTCGGTATTAACACCTAACGAATATAAAAACCGTCATGATCGAGTTGGCCAATACCTACATTGGAAAATTTGTCAGCCCTTTTCCATTGAAACGCAAGCTAGCTGGTATGAACATCATCCAATATCTGTAACTGAAGATAAGGATGTTACGATCTTTTAGGATTTTACCATACAAACGGATCGTATCATACAAGCAAACTGGCCAGACATTGTCATCAAGAACAGGAAAGAGAACACTTGCCTTTTGATAGACATGAGTGTCCCTTCGAACAGGAATGTCTTTGCTAAGACTTTTGAAAAGCTTGCTAAATATAGGGATTTAGAGATAGAGGTGGAAAAGATGTGGCATCTAAAAACAAAGACAATACCTGTTATTGTGGGTGCAGTAGGCCTCAACAAGAAAGGAATAGATAACTTTTTGAGACAAATCCAAGCGAAATCTTCTTTGCAAGAAGTACAGAAAATTGTTTTGAACGGAACTGCTCATTTGCTTAGACGAGCTCTCTCTATTTGATTTGTTTGATTTAAATTTTTTCCTTTAAAAGGAAAACCTGAATATCTTGAAATGTACTTTTGTCTTTTTGATGTTCGTTATCGTTTAATCAATATGTGTTTTGATTTATTAATTCTCCTTTTTTTTCTTTTTTCTTCTCTCCTGTGTGTCATATAGTTATGTTTGTGAACTGTGATGTGATGAAATAAACCTATAAATGGGTATGTTTAAACCTTATTTATTACCAAAACTTCCTTCACTCTGGTTGGTCACTGGTAGTGATCCAGTGCTGGATTTCAATAAAGCAATCCAAAGAAAATTTGTATATGATAATAATTTTTTTTAAACTTCACATGGTTTTGTAAATTAACGATCTAGAAAATTTACAATGCAATTGATCTACTCAATACAGGTTGCAACACAACTGAGCTGTCACTAGATGTAGAGGACTGGAAACAAGACAAGAAATAGCACAATGAAGCCTAGTTGTGGTACATCCTTTATAGTGATGCTCTCCATTTGGGCATATCACTGAGAGACGATGTATCAGCTGGGTACCAGATTAAGAATTCTTGGTTTGTCCATTCTTTGTTTCTCATACAGAAAATAAAGTATGATGTCCGTATACAAATGTTTATCGATCTTTTGATGATAAATTTAACAGTTTCGTCATTGAGATCGAGGGACTTTAATTTTGAAACAATCAAGCTATTTTTCCCAAACACACCTAGAGTTCCAAGGCTCAAGTTTACATAATAAACTTTAAATCTTCTTGATAAATCGGATAATAACTGTTCGTAGCGTTGATTTTTACGGTCGAAGTTACTTTCTATATTGGTTTCAAATCCAGCTGTAAGTTCTAATATTAGTAACTTGTCACCTTTCACTATAACAAGATCTGGTCTTTGGGC
>RDPX01000186.1:1597389-1628206 GCA_003991215.1 Morbakka virulenta
ATCTCTTTCTCTCTTCTCTTCTCTCTCTCTCTCTCTCTCTCTCTCTCTCTCTCTCTCTCTCTCTCTCTCTCTCTCTCTCTCTCTCTCTTACAATGTCTTTTTCTGCTGTGATGATTTTTGTTTTGTTCGGTTATCTATATCTCTAGGTACAATAACATAGAGACCATCTGAATGATTTGAAGAAGAGCGATGGCTTTTTATCAACAATCAACGGTCAACGGGAAAAAATTCGAAAATCGAAAATGATGACGTCAGATTTGAACATTTCAAAATGACGTCACAAATAAGTTTTGCATGTGACATCTCTTTCACTTGCAGACTCTTTTCAAAAGTAACATTTGAGAACTGGATTAGTAACAATAAGCCTTGTTAATAGACGTTGTCTATGACAATGGATGTATGATGATATATGATGTATAATTGTCTGTGGATAATGGTATGTAGCTTTTCATGCAAGCATAATAGGCATCATCATCATCACCATTGTTTTCTTTTCTCTTATTCAGCGAGGATTTCCTGTTTGGAGGCCATATTTTCTTCATCCGCATAAAACTATCGTAAATGTCGTATACATTCTCTCTCTTTTATCCAAGTGCTTTCATATACTGCTTTGCACTCTCGATCCATCTCACCGCTGATCTTTCCTTTCCCCCTTTTTTACCCATCACCACTCCCATTGCTCTCCTTACCCAGTCTCTATCTTGCCTTCTTCGAAAATGTCCATACTAATTCAGTCTCCCACTTTGTATCTTGACTAATACCTTCTTCGCACCAAATTCTTCTCTGATGTCATTATTTCTTTAACTGTGTCTTGCTGTTACTCTTTCAATTTGCCCCAGTATTCTCATCTCGTGGTTCATATCTCAAAGCCACACGGTAGAACAAGCCTCACAGTAGTCTTTTTGACTTTTGGAGTCTTCTTGGCATCTTTCGATCTCCCATGATACTGCTCACTCCCTTTCACTTACGTCTTCCTGTTGATATTCTTGCTGAGACTGCCTCTTCTGATACATCTTTCCCTCCCTCGTGTAGCGTTACAAGGTGTTTAAATTTCCGTTGAAAGTTTTTGTGTATGCCGATATAGATTTCCCAATCGACCAATCAACTTTTGATCTGCTGCCTCCTTGATTAATTTCTTGGTACACATAGTTAAATAACAATTTTTTTTTGTGTGTACTTTTCACCATTCTTTCTGAAATATTGAACTTTTTAACGTATACTTTGAAACAATCGTGGGAACCTTGGTCTGAGGGCAACAAGGTAAAATAATGCTTACTGGGTCTTTCATTGATGGTACCCTGGTAAACAGTGGGGCCATTTTTGTCTTTTACAGATTCCCATCTATGAAAGTCCAGAAAGGAAGCAACAGATCAAGAAAAAGTGGGACAGAAACACGCAAGACAACATAAAATACAGGACATACGTATCACCCCTCCAGGACCCTTCATGAGAATGCCCTTCCTCTTGGGTTGGTCTGCACCCAAAAAAACAGTGCAAACTACACCTTCATCACACCCTCGATGCTCTCTCAATCCCGTGCCAAAAGAGTTTTCGAAAAGAAAAACACAAGGGGAATCCTCTGAAAATGGTGTTGACTCGAAAGTCAGCCAGGCTGAAATGGCATTGCTCAGCAAACAAACAATAAAACAGAAACTGAGGAGATTTGCTGACATGAGCTGTATGACTGTCCTACCAATCATGGCACTTCCGAGATCGAAACTTTCAAAGGATCCAAATACCTATTTCAAAGAATTAGAACAAAAGGGCGAAGTTGGTGTTTGTCTTTCTCCTCTCAATGCTTTCCATGAGTTAATGACGTGTTGGCAAAGAACAGGGATACCGGTAAGTAATCCTTGCCCTCTGAAATTGAGGTTAACGATTACTTCTTCATAACAGATAGTTTTCTTAATAAATTTGTGCACGGCAAATATTAAGCTTTTTTTCTTCAAGTGTTGAGGGTTCTCTTCTTTACCAACCCTACAAATTTGGTAATTCTATGAACACCACTACTCTTTGTTTCAATCAACATGTCGTGATTTTCAAGAGATTGGGCACCTTGAACTTGCTTACAACTTTGCCAATGTATCGTTGATCGTACGTGAGATAATTTCCTTTATCAAGACTATACTCATTTGTGACATACTTGAATAGGAATACGTACTTCTTCGCAGGGGAAAAGAGAGAATTAATGCCCAGATGTATAAGGGTAGATCACAATATATGATTTACTAGCTGACAAATCTATCTTTTTTTCCCCTTTGAGCCCTCAATTAATCTTGGTGGACAGGATTAGCGTTACGAAGAGGAGTTCCCTGTGCTGTTCCATCTTCAGCAATACAATAATACAATTCTTTTGCTTCCAAATCCTTTTTGATTGTATCCATCCATCGTCTTTGTGACCTGCCATATTCTCCCCTCTTAATGAACTTCCTTTCTTCAAATTAAAAGAGCTGGCCCAGAGGTTTACTTTTAAAACTTTTAAATTATAGCCTTTCATTAGTCCATACCTACAAGGGAGGGAGAAAGAATGAGAAAGAGAGAGAGAGAGAGAGAGAGAGAGAGAGAGAGAGAGAGAGAGAGAGAGAGAGAGAGAGAGAGAGAGAGAGAGAGAGAGAGAGAGAGAGAGAGAGAAAGAAGGAGAATCTTGTTGTCAAAGGAATCTCCCTTTTTTCTTATTGGCTGAAAGTTAACAGAAAAACGGAACATGCTACCATGCATCCTTTTTAACCTGATTCTTCTTTTTTTTTTATTTACTTGGTTTACGGTTTTTGTCTACCGTCTATCTGCTGGGTTGCACATCTTTATCAGTTTGATTGTGCTTTTCAGATGGCATAAAGCGAGTGATAGATCTCAATCACAATTTAGCATCCTTTTTTAATCGATGGCGGAAGTAAAGGATCTTGAGTTGTGCGAGATCATCCAATGCTTTTTAAAAGCAGAAAATCACCATTGGAGTAAATATGTGCGATTAGGCTGTGAGGTAACGACCGATCAAGCCTCGAGCAGTCACAGAAATAGCAATGACAATAAAAGCAACGAGGAAAAGATTTGTTGTGCAATTGTTGGGTAAGTAATAAGCGATTTATACCTTGGAGCCATTCGTAGAAGTTGTGTGATTTTCAGTGAGACGGGATGTTTTGATGACCCAAGTTGATCTGCGTCTGCTGCTTTTCCTTGCAAGATTTTTGCATCTTATGCATTTTGGGTTTTGGAGAGATCGCCAAGATTTATTTTATGTTGAGGTAATTAAATGTTTTCAGTAAAACACAAGATTTTTTTTTGTTTCAGATAGAAATTTAATGCAGACGAAATGATAGACGATCGACGGATTGAATTTCATCTTACTTTTGCTTTGTTTTCGATACAAAGTTTGTCAGAAAATAATGCTTAGCAATAATAGACTTAAAACTAGAAAACAATGATTGTGTTAGGATAACTGTACATGTTAAAACTAATAGCCACATTTATTCTTTTCATTACAGCCCAATTTTATACTAAAATAACTTTTTGATCGAATGATTTTTAATGAAAAAATAAAATTCCAGAAGAGATGCTTCATTTCAATTATTTTGCACGTGAAGTAGCAACACAATAATTCATACTAACTTTCTTGGGTGATTTTCTTCCCTTTGTGAACGAATTAAACTTGAATGCTTTCCATAAGCTCGAATATTTGAAATTTGATACTTTGAAGAAAATTCAGCTTCCTCCTCAAGCTACCACAACAGAAAATGATTGTTTTGGATAATTTGATGGGTTATTTTAATGTTGATATGTTAAAGCTACAAGGACAGGCTGAATGGGAAAGTGTGAAGCATTTGATATTCTAATGACTGAGGGTAGATAAGCTGAGATCTGGTATTTGATCAAGATGTTTTTGTATATTATATATTTATTAGCTTTAATGATTTTATTCAAATCGACTGAATACAAGTACAATTCCACAAGATTCATTCCAATGAAAGAAAATGTAATTTTGTTAACAAACGAAGCTTTACAGTGACAATAGTCAACGCGATGCCTTTTTTTGCCTTTCAGTTTTTTTTATGCCAATACAACACTTAAATCACAAATTTATCTGTTTATTAAAAAGCATTGTTGAAATAAACTACAAGTACCTTCCTAACCTGACTCCTTTAAAATTTAATTTAAAAAATGAGTTAAATAGCACCTGATGTAAAAAAAAAGAGGCGTATTGAACCATAACAACCCCAGAGAAGAAAGTCTACAATTTTTGTCAAGTCGAGCACACCATCACGTTTATTATGAAGCAATAGGGTGCTTGATCTTGAGGTTACAGAGACAAAGATATGCTGCTAATACTAAACTACACTGCAATGAATATCTGGTTATATATAAATATTATTAATGTACATGTCATCTTCATCTGGAAAACGTAGTGTACTTGACCTGGATATATTCATTGTGGTCTAGATCTTTGCAGATCAAAAAACTTTTCCACCCAGATTGCTGATTTCCATACTAAGTAAAAGAGCAGATGTGACATAACTAAGACAAAACACATTTATTTATAACTCCCCTGTTGTTTATTAATTTCCTATTAATTGTTGTTTATTTGTTTCAGCTATATTTGCTGTTGTTTATTTTTTATAGCCATATTGGTTGTTGTTTGTTTATTTGTAAGCATATTAATTATTTATTTATCTCTATATATATTTATTTATTACCATCTTGTTTATTTAGTTATTCATTTATAGCCATATTATTATTTATTTATTTCACACCATTTCTGTGGATATGAAGCATTTTTGAAATGTTTGTTTCTTACAAAGCTTTTTTGTTGTGGTGCACTTTTCACACTTTTTACAGTTTTCACACTTTTTACACTTTTCACACTTTCACAAATTTGTTGACATAGCTTGGGTGAGGGCAAGCCAGTAAATTAACGTGGTCCAAAATGAGAGTAAAACTGTGTGTTATACAAAAGTTCCATCAGTGAAGGAAAAAGAACAGCTTTTTGCTAATCTTGGTAAATAAAACAAAGACCAAACTGTTTTAAGGCCAAAGAAACAAATTAATGAAGATGGAGTTTACTCTCAACAGAGACTTAAGTGTATAGAACATGGAGTAAAGCCCTGACAGCTCTTTGAAAAAACTCATTTAAAGTGCTGAGAGTTACCAATCACTTGCAGCAAATTATCATAATAGGGTTTATTTGCAATTGCTACTGTCAGCTTAATAATGTTGATTGTATTCAAGGCAATCCTAGCGTTTAAATGACAGTCTTGACTGGACTTACTTGACTTATTTGCATAATCCCAATGAGATCTTTGCACACTTCTTCGTCACAAACTTCCTCCAATCATCCCTGTCTCTTGCCTTACGTTCAAGTGTCAAAGGAGGTAGCCGTGTATCGTCACATAACTGGTCGATCCATTTCTTTGGTGGTCTTCCTTGTGGTCATCTTCCAGGAAATTCATCTTTGTATGCACGGTACACATAACTGTCCTCTCCTCTCCTTGCAACATGACCAAACCAGGTCATTCTTCACTTTTGTATGAGTTCAATGATGTTTCTGTCAACACCAAGCTCTTCTTATTGTCTCAACTTTAACTTTATCCTGTAATGTCTTACCAAGCATTGACCTTAAACAATTGTTTTCAAAAACAAGGAGCTTCTGCATTTGTTCTTTTCTTAGAGTCCAGGTTTCACATGTATAAATTGCGGTTGGAACAATTAGGGTGTAATATGCCCTGGTCTTTATTTTATGAGGTTTTGATCTGTTTTTCCATACCCTCTCATCGAGTCTTCCAAATGCTTAAGATGCTAAAGCAGTTCTCCTTTTAACATCACTAGCACTACCAGGTACAACGGATCCCAGAAACACAAAGTTTTCAACATTTTCCACTGTGTTGCCATCAATAGTGATATGATCATTTTCGCTGGTTAGGACTTTGCACTTGGTGTGATTTACTTTTAATCCCCATCTCTGGCAGGCTTTTTAAAGTTCATTAGTTGAGAATTGAAGCTTTTCAAAAATTTGAGTTATAAGGGTAGTGTCATCAGCATACCGTATGCCTGTGGAGAGTGTTGAGTTTAGTTGCAAGCTCGAATGCAAACAGGAAAGTTCATCCATCACAAACTCGAGGAAGATGTTAAAAAGTGTAGAAGATAAGATACATCCCTGCCTCATACCTACTTCTACACTAAACCATTCAGTTATCTGATTGTCCACTAAAACAGAGCACTCAGTTTTGCTGTACATATCTTCAATGATGTTAACAATCTTGTTACTTGCACCTATTTCCCTAAGCATTCTCCATAACGCTTTTCTCCAAACCGTGTCAAAGGCAGCTTTGAAGTCAATGAAGTGGAAATTTAATGGGACTTTCTTCTCATGGGCTTTCTCAACGATTTGCCTTACAATAAATATCACATCTACAGTACCTCTTCCAGTTCGAAATCCATATTGACTTTCTTTTAGTTTAGCACTTATCTTGTCATTCCTTCTGTTTAATATGATATGAAGAAATATTTTTCCAGGGATGGAGAGTAGTGCAATTGCTAGATAGTTTTCACGAAGTAACTTGTCACCTTTCTTGTAGAAGGCCGAAAATCTTGGGGTGTCTTCTCTTGCTCCCAAGCAGTACAAAATACTTTGTGGAGCATTTCAACCATTTTTTCACCACCAGCTTTGATTACTTCGAAAGTTATCTGGTCAATTCCAGGAGCTTTATGTCTCTTGATTTTCTTCATAGCAGCAATTTCCTCATATTTAGAGATTTCTGGTTCATTCATTTCATTTTGTGATGCTTCAGGTAACAAATCTATGGCAGCTTCGTTATGGGGAAAACAAGTGTTTAGGTGTTTCTCAAAGTATTGTTTCCATAGTTGTAAAACTACATCAGGTTGAGTTTGTTTAAAATTGTTGTCATCTTTGACTACTGAAAGCGATTTTTTCGGTTTCCCTTCTAGTTCTCTTACTGTTTTGAAGAGGTTGTGGCTGTCGTTTTTCAAGAAATCAGCTTCAAGTTTTTTCACTTTTGCCTCTAAATTATCACGTTTCAGCTTTTTCATTCCATTCTTTACCAACTTGTTTAACCTGCTGTATTCAGTTTTCTTTTCATGGGAGGACAGTTTCTGCAGAAATTCAAGCCTAGCTTTGCACCTTTCTTTGCATAGGTCGATCAACTGGGGAGACATACTCTCAATATTCTTTCGTTTTTTATACCCCACTACTTCCTGTGTGACTTCATTAGTGGCAGTTTTGAAGCTTTCATGCATTTCATCAATATCACTGTTGAGAAGGAGAGAGAGAAGAGACTCAAAGCGACCTCCTACTTTTACCTGCAGCTCCTTGGCAAATGTTTCAGTGCTGAGTTTCTCTACATCAAATTTCCTTGCTTGCAGCTTGGGTTTCCTCCATTTCTTTACTTTCATAGGAAGCTTGGTCATTACTAATGCATGGTCAGACCCAATATCAGCTGAATTGTAAACACAGCAATTTTTTAACTTGCTCAGTATTTCTTTCTGGAGTATAACATAATCAATTTTGTTTGCAATGGCAAGGCTTCAGTCTGTGGGAAGGGAGTTGGGAGCAACTCAATCTATTGTGGTACTTGCAAGCACTGAGTACATAAATAGTGCAGTGGAATGAAGGGCAAACTGACAGAAAGTAACCATTTTAGCTGCAAGAGGTGCATAGAAGGAGAGGCAACCTGTCACTTAGACCCATGGAAAGTACATTTGGAGGGTGAGGAAATTGAAGTTGTCCAGATGTTTTGCTACCTAGGTGACACCCTTGGAGCTGAGGGAGGAGCTGGTGCAAGTGTAACAGCAAGGGTTAACAGTGGATGGAGTAGGTTCAGGGAGCTAATGCCATTGTTAACCAGCAGAGCTCTGCCATTACCTACTAAAGGTAGAGTCTACCAGGCAAGTGTACTTGGCACAATGATGTATGGCAGTGAAACCTGGCCAGTGAAAGATGAAGATGTCAGCCGCATGGAGCGGAATGACATAAGAATGATAAGATGGATGTGCAACATAAGTATAAAGGACAGGCTCAGTTCTAATGAACTCAGAAGGAGATTGAATCTGGACAGTATTGGCAGCTGTATGCAGAATAGGAGTCTTTGTTGGTTTGGTCATGTGGAGAGAATGGACAAGAATGCTTGGGCAAGTAGATGCAGAACAATCAAGGTGACAGGAACCACTGGCAGAGGAAGACCGAAGAAAACATGGGAGGAAGTGATAAGGATGGATCTCAAACAAAAAGGTGTCAGCAGAGACCTGGTGAAGGATAGGATAACTTGGAAGTCGATTTCAAGAAAGTGTCCAACATATGCTAGTGTGTAAAACGGACGTTAAACCAAATATGATGATGAAACAGAATACAGTGCTTATGTTTGAAATACACATCAGGAAGAGTACAGTAGCACTCTTAGACTGCTTTTGCAATGAGCATGTCAAATTAATAGATAAAAAAAGGTTTTTTCGAATTTGAATGCTGTCTCTCAGAATTTTGGCTACTTCAGTATCATATTCTTCTTTCTGTTTGGAACAGGACTTTTCATTTTTTGGCTATTTTCTTCTGGCATTGCATTGCATTTTAAACAAGCTTTTGTTACTTTTGATTATTGGCATTTATGAAAGCTCATCATATTAATTACCTCTAAATCTTGGTAGGTCATGTTGTACAATGCTGGCGGAAAATGTTTTGGACCAGAAAATTGGCCAATCATAAAAATGATTTGTAAAATAATAGAATGTCATTGTTGTCAGTTTGCACACAAAGGAAAAACAATATACAAGTAGATAATCAAGCTTTTGACAAATGATAACTAAGAAAAGTTCTGATCTACATAAAAATCTCCTTACATCAAAGCCATACAAAAAGAGATGTCTTGAAAATGAAAAAGTTAAATGTCAAATAAAATGTGTTCTTAAATTTTACGAAGTGCTGGGGAAATTTACACACTGCAAAATAAACTCAAAATTTAGAATGGAGGTGAAGTTTTGAACAATGATGTCCTTTGTAAATTATTTGAAAAAATCAATAATCAGGGAGGATGATTACTTAAAATCTGAGAATATTTATTTGCTTCTGGTATTCAAACAGTAATTGTCATTTCATCAAACAAGGAAGACAGATTCATTCATTGTTTATAGCTGACAAGAATTTACCTGGAGATATTTCACAAAGCAGTGGAGTGTTTTGAATTACAAGATATTACATGTACCAGGCCAGTGGCATTTTGTGGCTAATTTTGTGGGTTGTAGTGCTAAGTATTTCAACTGTACAATTTTCAAAGCATGTTTATTAATCATGTTTACCTTGAGACCATTAATAAAAAAAACCCCAAAAATTATCAGTCCAGTAGGTATTTGATGAGGACTGGTGTTACTAGTAATTTCTTTAAACTCTCAGACCTTTAAAAACGTTGCATTTGCAATATTCATGTTTTTCTTTGGGTCATAACTACGTTTTTACCTTGTGATTATCTAGATATTGTATTTGTACCCTGTTGTCAATGTTATCTAGCTGGCAGCTCCAATAAGGGCATTTGATGTTACCCTATGTGCTTGAAAAGTCATGTATTCTCAGGATGTTTTTTTTACAAGTGTACAACTGATTGTAAGTTTAAAACAGTAAACAGTAAACCAGATGCTAGTTCCAGGGAAATTTTGTTTAAAACATCTCCTTTGTTGCTCCCATTTTTTGAATTGGATTTGATCTAGTTAACAGGCTTTGTCCAAAGAGAGTAATAGTCAAATATGGTCAGTTGATACTTGCTTGTATAATAAAAGAAATGAAAGCCAAATTTTTCACATTAATGAAAAGAAATTTTTTGTTTGGCCTGTGTTGGTTAGGTGTTAAAGAGAAGGGGAATTATACTTTTTGCTGTCCATTTTGGTTGTTTCTACAAGCCCAGAATACATTTTTTCAGATTTTGTATTTGTATACTGTGAGTTTGAGATAATCATTCTGAATTGTAATAAAGACTTGATTATGCAGCACACATAAAAAGAGTGGTTCTCTCTTCTAATAGTAAATCCACTGAATAGTTAATGTCAGTAAAAACATACTGTTGGTGTATTTTCTTGGATTTTGAGGGCAATTGAGAGGGGACATGTTTTCCACAAGCCACATGCAGTACTTTTAATCAAAAGCCAAAGCATTTCTCTGTCAAAATTTCAGTATTTTTAATGAGTTAGTTAGGTAAGTTGACTTAGATATACAAAGTGAAAGGGCATTAAAAGTAACACATTGAAATCTTGTTTATTCTAGGAAAGGAAATACAATGGAATATATTTACAATTTTTTTGCAAGTCTCAGGTATATTTGCATTTTTTAATGCTTCTTGTTTTTGCACATTTTTTGTTCGAAAATTTTTTTTTTGTCACCACTACTGAGTCTACAATCAGCATTACTATCATTGTCATTATCTTTGCTGTGTTAAAGTATTTATGTATATATGTATGTAGATATAATTAAGGACTGGTGTTGGTATGTGTTAAAAAACCCCGAAAGTCAATTACCTTAAGTCACACCAAACTCATGGTCAGGTCAACTTGGTACGTACTAGGTCATACCAAACAACCTGTGTAATATGCAGCAAAGTGTGCAAGTCCACTGTCAGTTTAAAAATGTATTTATGTATGTATGAATGCACACCAGTAAAATTGACACCTTTTGTCAGCCACATAGGCTTGAAAGTCTGCAACTGCAAGCATGCAGGGTGATTTACATGATCTGGGATGGTATGAAAGAACAAAGATTATCAATGACACTGAAAGATCTCAAGAAGACTGGAATCTTATGCAAAGATGTGGCTACCACCATATATATACATACATAAGGTAAAACATGAAAAAAACCCTGTGATTGAAACTAATAGTTTCACGATATTTTGATCATCAGGCAAGTTTTTATAAATGAATGTCTAAATGCTCCAATCTGTATTGTTTAGGGAATTCAAGGGTTGTTTCACAATATGCATGATGACACAGTCATGCACAAAGGGCATGAATGTGTCATCATATGCTTTACTCATCAGACATGAGCAAAGCATATTTCTTGGTGATTTGATCACAAAATTTGCACTTGATAAAGTATGTGCTTACTTCTACTAAAAATATACAGAATTTTATTAGTTCATTCAATATCACAGCAAAATATATTGTTGTTTTTTTATAGCCCAAACAAAAATGTTATTGAAACACAAACACAAAATTCTGCACCCAATTTTCGCCCTGTTCAGGTAAGTATCTATTGCATTGTTACAAAATATAATGCTGAAGTATTTGTACTTCACTATGTTGAAAATCCTCTTTTATTCTTGTGTTTGTTATGTTTTTCATTACTTCATTTATTTTTTTATTAAGTGCCAGCATAGTACTGGTAAAATGGTAAAATCACACTAGTTTTGGCAAGTTATTTCAATTATGACAGTATGAACAGTCCTTGAATGTTTGTCTACACCCAAAAAGATACAATTCACTACCAAGAGAATTACAAGTATTCTTGAGTCTCAAATAATTGTCCTTTCTTTGTAAGATATACTGCTTTTACAAATATCTAATGAATAATCCTCAGCATTTGAAATTTTTAGATTTCCACTTCCAGTATTTTCCAGTCATCCTATCACTTAAGACCCAAGAGTGTTAAAAGAAAAGAATGGCTTGTTCTGAAAGTTGACATGATTTCAAATTACTTTTTCAAGCAATGCATTTTTGACCCCAATCAAAGTGTACACTTTATTCACCTGCTAGGAAGCAGCTGGTACATATTACTTCTGGTGGTAGTCATAAAACACCTCTGTCATAATCCCTAATCACTGCCAAATGGTCATTTCAGCAACCTTCTTGTTTAAACTCCTTTTTTGGTGACCACCAAACCCTGCCCATAAGAAATACTATATAACATGTACTAGAACTTGTTCAGAACATATCATGACCTCTTAAGCTATCTCTCTATTGATCATTTTATCTATCCATCCATCCATCTATCTATCCATCTATCTATCTATCCATCTATGTATGTCTCTATGTATATATAAATATATATATATATGTATGTATGTATATATGAATGTATCTATGTTTGCATGTGTATGTTTGTATGTATGTATGTATGTATGTATGTATGTATATAAAATTAGACAAGTGTTTGAACCACAACCTCCAAGAATAGTGCCTTTAAGATCTAAAGATCTTAAAGGCACTATTCTTGGAGGTTGTACCCTGCCCAAAGATAACCTTGCTAATGCAATTCAAATGCCCATCGTTGCTGTATGGCCTGGCAGGACTGTTTCTCAAGATTGGGTGGATGCAATAAGGCTTTCTGTTATTAAAGGGAAGGTATTGAAGTCTGAGTGTTGTGAATATAGAGGTATCAGCCTACTGGAAGTGGTGGGAAAAGTTCTTTCAAAGGTTCTATCAAATCGGCTGAATGTTTGGATCTGCCCTACTATCCTTACAGAGACTCAATGTGGTTTCCGAGCTGAACATGGGACAATGGATATGATATTCACTGCTTGGCAACTTATGGAAAAATGTATGGAGCAGCAGGTACCATTATATTGTCTTTATTGATCTGACCAAAGCTTTTGAAACCATCAACCATAGTGCACTCGGGAAGATTCTTATGAAACTTGGATGACCTGCGAGTTTTGTAGAGATGATTAAACAGTTACACTATAAAATGAAGGCCCGAGTAAGCTTTAATGGTTCACTGTCAGAACCAATATCAGTTGAGAATGGTATAAAACAGAGTGACATACTGGCACCCACTCTTTTCTCAATCTACTTGGATTGTGATATATGGGTAGGCATATGGTTTCTAACTTCAGGCAAGCTTTTCAACCTTCGGCCTCTCAATTCGAGCTCGAAAACTTTTCAGAATTTTGTTCGTGAGCTTTTGTATGCAGATGATGCTGATCTTGTTGCACATTCAGAGAAGGAAATTCAGCTCATTATGAAGAAACTCTCAGGTGCTAGCAAATCTTTTGTCTCACTATCAGTCTCAAGACGTCCTACGTTATGTTTTCACCTCCAGTTGGAGTCTCATATGCTGAACCACACATTCTAGTTTATGGGAAAAGGTTAAAGGTTACTGATAGTTTTCCAGGGATTGCACTCTTGGTGCTGAAATAAATCAAAGAATACCCAGAGCCAGTTCTGCTTTTGGTAAATTGGAGAAGCGGGTATGATCAGATCGGGGAATTACATCAAAGACAAAGATTAGCGTTTACAAAGCATGTGTGTTTACTTCTTTATTACATGGCTCAGAATCATGGACTACATATATGCGACATCCCAAGCTTTTGGAAAGGTTTCATCAAAATTGTCTTGGGAGAATCCTTACCATCAGTTGGAATACTTTCACACCCGATACTGCAGTCCCTGAACGATCCAACAGCACTGGCATTCGGATGTATATCATCCAGAAGCAGATGCGCTGGTCCGGACACCTTGTCAGGATGAAAGATGAAAGACTCCCTAAACATTTGTTTTATGGTGAGTTATCCAAGGGGAAAAGACCACAACACAAGGCGAGAAAAAGGTTTAAGGATATGCTCAAGTGCAATTTGAAGTTAATGGAGATCGATGTGAATAACTGCGAAGTGATAACTGCAGACCATCTCCAATGGAGGGAACAAATTAGGGACAGAGAGGCGTGTAGATCATGCTGTATTACAGCGGGCTCTAAGACAGCAGGATGAAAGACCACTGCCTGTTGATATTCAGGAGGAAAGGAAGTGCATTGTGTGTGGTAGATTTCTTTTATCAAAAGCTGGACTGGTGAACCATCTCAAGTCACACAATTGAAGGCAAGATTAACATTTTTTAAGGAGTCTTTCCACCATCGTCCATCGATGTATTGTTGCACTACCTGTGGTATAGTCTGCAAATCAGCAAGTGGTCTAACTTGCTGATTTGCAGACACACGAAGATTCATAATGAAGGTCATCTGCATGGAGCTCTAAAGGTGGGAAAGTTCATTTGTCATGTCTGTGATCATTCATGCAAGACAGAAGACGTGCACACGGAAACACAGTATCAAATTCAAGAGATAGCAAACTACTGTCAAGAAGGAGCAGTCATTATATGTATACATGTATGAATGTATGTATGTATTTATTTATCTGTCTGCCTATCTTTCTACCTATTTACCTATCCATCTATCTATCCATCTGTCTATCAAGGGAGGGCTAACGGAGAGCAGGGAGGTAGAGAGTAAGGGAGGAAGAGGGAGAGGGAAAGAGAAAGAACTGGAAAGGCGCGTTAGATGTAGGCAATGAAGAAAGTCATTTGAAATTTAAAAAACTTGTGGTTGCGTCAGATTAAACATGATAGCTAGGACAAGGTGCTATTAGACAACCGTGAGGCAATAATTTAGTGCTGTCGGAAGATTGAAAATGCAATTAGTAAGCATGTTGTTTGTTATGATTTGTATTGGGCTTTTATAAAGCTAGGCTTTAGGCCCTCTTTTCTTCGTTCATGAATTTGTTGCTGGGTTTTTTTTCTTACGAACTTCTTTTTTACACAGAATGTATCTAAATCAAAGGGACTTTGGAAAAGTTGTAAGTATTCTTGTGCTTAATGAAGAATATACTCATATGATCTCATATAATAAAATAATGACATTAGTATAATATATACAAATATATAATATACTGTCCTGTTTCATACTATAACAGAATAGTATGCAATAAATTACAATATAATAAGGAAGAATACAATACAGTTTTATGTAATATATTATATATTCAAGTTTTCATTAGAGAGCTTGAAATTTTGAACAGTAACTTTGACATGCTATGGAAATTTTACAGTACATGCAGAAACCAAAACGTTAATGCTCTAACTTATTCAATCGCAGCAAAGCTCATTTCATTACTACTTCCAGAGCTCGAGTTTGATGATAGGAATGGTCAGCAGTCCACACATGGCAGATGTGACATCGATTTTGAATGGAGATGATGAAAGTCAGTTTGAACTCATGGATCTGCAAAAGAGATGGTGACTCCAAAATCAAATCTGACGCTGTCTTGCTCCCGAAATTCTGGTTTTCCATTAGCCTGTCGTATCTACATCACAAACCGGAAATCGCTGTTATCTGGTTCAACACATCTTTGCATGGCAGCCTTTTCAACATTGTTGCAAATGAAATTTAAAAATTGCAGTCATACCAGTGTGCACTCGAACCTACTTGCTTCCACTTGGTGGTCCCGCGTCGTGGGATGTATGAAGCAGTCAAGGCGCTCCATAGATCACTGTCATCAGCCAGTTTAATTATGCTACTCCAACATCAATTAACAAAACTGAAACCCATTTCTGGTGTTCGTCACCTGCTCATCTTTGGTCCCCCTCGCTTTCTCTGGCCAGCCGGTCTCCATTTGACAGCTTGATTTGCAGGCCGGTAATGGGGAGGCTCCAGATATGCCCAAGCCAGCTGAGGCACCATCTGCAAATAGTGGTTGACATAGGGGCTGGTGGGATCTGTTCCTGACCTCTTCGTTTGAAGCAAAGTCGTTCTGATGCCTAGGATTTTGCAGAGGCACCTGGAGGCGTTCAATGTCTTCTCCTGTCTTGTTTTCCATTGTCACATCCGGAAGCATCAGCATTGTTGACAGAATGTTCGAGTTGTAAAACCTTAGCTTGACTGTAAGAGGGAATTTGTTGCTGCCCTGCACTTTGGTCAGCTGATTGAATACTGTTGTTGCTTTACCTAGCTGCCATTTTAGTTCATAACATCTACACTGTTGCCTTGAAAAAACCGAACAACGTTTAACAACGGTACTCACCTTACTGATGTTTTTTGTCTTGGTAAATTTTCTATTAATTGATAAAAAATTATCCAGGTGCATATTTGTTTTGTGAATACTTCTTGTCTTTCTAGTTGTTTGTGTGGGAGCATGCGGATGGGGGCACAGCTTTCAACAGCTGCAGCAAAAGGCACTACGCAGATATGAAAGTCTAGCTCAAGCTGAAAATAAAAAATATACACTATACACTCGTTTTTAAAATTCTGCAGCAGTTATACATTCGTTGATTTTTATTCAATAGTTTATTTGAATTTGTTTTTGATGGTATCCGTTATTTCGAAAATAAAAGTAACTGTTATGTTCCCAGTTATCTTTGCTCGTCTTCCTGGTTTTGAGAAAAGATCCCTGTCTAAGTAAAAAAAAAAGATTGTTATTTTTTGGGAAGCTTAACCCTGAAAGCTTATATTGAATGGGATGAGATGTCCAAATAGAAAAACGTGGAAAAATTTGACCAAATAACCACATATTTATACACATACATACAGCTTAGGTCGTAAAGATTTTGCAATTGTTATCTCAAGTAATAAAAAGTGCAACAACAATAGAATAGCTTAGGTGATGAACATCGACTGCTGATCTGAGACATAAATGCTACATTCTGTACAACCTTTGGTATCAACGCCACATTTTGAATGTAGCATGTATGTCTCAGATGATAAAGAACATGAAAGCAGTAGCTCAGCTGGTAGAGAAAATAGCATTGATAGATTAGGTGGTACAGAATGTGACGTTGACACCCTAGATTTTGAAGAATGCAGCATTTACATCTAACATGATAAAGAACTTGACAGCAGTAGCTCAGCTGGCAGAGGCATAAATGCTGCATTCTTTACAACCTTGGGTATCAACGCCACATTTTGAATGTAGCATGTATGTCTCAGATGATAAAGAACATGAAAGCAGTAGCTCAGCTGGTAGAGAAAATAGCATTGATAGATTAGGTGGTACAGAATGTGACGTTGACACCCTAGATTTTGAAGAATGCAGCATTTACATCTAACATGATAAAGAACTTGACAGCAGTAGCTCAGCTGGCAGAGGCATAAATGCTGCATTCTTCACGAGTGAAGAGTGTTACATGCAATTGGTGGTAAACCTCGCGCTGATAGATCAGGGTTTAAAGCCGAAGCTGCAGGCATCAGTTAGAATCGAGGTTGTGTTTTGGTGTCTGATTATTATTCTTCATTTGCCTATTTTCGAAATCTTCACATAGTTCGTAGTAGCACTGTGCGATTTTTACCGTTGGTTGTAGATATGTATATTCTGTTTTTATATTTTTGTAATTTTTCTGTCTGTTTTTGTTTATTTGAAAGATTGATAATAAAACATTGCCCTACAAAATTTGATTTTTGCAGTTAAGAACAGAAAAGCAAGTGCACCACTCCCAAAAGACAGAGAAATCTCTCGAAAGGTATGACGAGACTCTTACAAATCTTTTTGAATAATTTTCGGTGTGGTTTAGTTTCGCCCGTACCAAAAGTAACGTTGGAAGAAAGGCCATTATTTCTGGTAAGGTTGGGTTTGGAAATATAAGAAAATAATACACTTGAATTAATTTTCATGGTTATAAAACATTTTAAAGCAAATACTTTTGAATGTTGCACAAAGATTTCCAATGGATTCTTATTTGTTTGTGATAATACATCACAGTGTTAAGTGAAAAAGAAATTTTTGATAAGAATAAAGTTGCCCGAGGCTAAAAATCACAGCGGATAACAAGTTGTTTTGTTTTATTGGTTTTACCTTTATTTTACCCATCGTATCTGAAAATATGTACGACCTTAGTATACATATATATATATATTTTTTTTTTTACGGTACTTCGTCACTAGGTAACCTAGGATAAGTTTGTCTACGTCTCAAGTCCGGACCAGGACCTCAGAGGTGCAGAACACGGTGCAAGATTGATGCGGTGCCCAAAAGTGCTGAAATCTGAGCACTTGCAGCAATATTAGGGATCTGCAATGTTTCAATTGCTTCGAATATTCCAGGTGGTAATGTTCCCATGGGTCCAACTATCACCGGCACAATAGTCACTTCAGCTCGGTACATGCGCTCAGGCTCCTCTTGCAGAGTTGAATACCTCTCTCGCTTCTCCCCTTTTTTGATCACAACTCGAATATCCATTGGCACTGCAACATCAATGAGCGTCCAGGTTCTTTCACGCTTATCGTGTATGGAGATGTCTGGCTTGTTATGCTTAATTCGGCGATATTTTTATATATATACTTATATACATACTTTGATGCCTACATACATGGTGATCTCCAGATGAATGTCGTTATCTTACGTACTCTCTCCTTGCCATCTGAGATGACTTTGGAGTCCTGCTGTAGATGGCTCACTTTGAAGCAAATGTGACATATAAATGAAGTGATTTCCACATCGTGAACGTTTGGAGGCTAAAGAGCGTTCTCATGAACAGTGATATGGCTTTTCAAACCGACCGTGGACTTGCAGATTTTGCTGCATATTACACGGGTTGTTTGGTCTGACCAAGTAGATACCAACGTAACACAATTCAGAGTTCGATGTGAGCTAAGGTGGTTCACATAGTCAGGTTTTGATAGAGGCACTCGCTCACAAGTGTCGCATTTCCAGCTTTGTGTGTCATGGTCAAGGTCACCAGCTAAACCTTTGCGAAGCTCACACTTCAGATTAGTTTGGACCTGCTTTCTTTTCTCGAGAGCATCACATCTTTCACGTATAAGCTCCCGCGACTCAGGTCTGTCATTGTTGATTTGGGAGCCTTTCAAATATTTATTTGTACAACCCCTGTGTTTCTTTCTAGGCTTATGTTGAGGGCACTTGCCGTTTTCCAGCGCCCTCTGAAGAAAGGTTTTTCGGCAGCCCATAACCTTTCATTCGAACCAGGTGACATACCCAGCGCATGTGAGCTCTCAAAAGAACCTCAGTGTCAGGTACTTGTGCTTGGCACTTGATGTTTAAGATACGTCTTTTGGTGCATTTTTGGTGCAATCATTCAAGCTATTTTATGTGCCTTTGATGCATTGCATGAATGTGTTTAGCAGACAAGTGTTGTAAACGCATGACTTCGTCTTGTTTGTGATTCCACGATCAGAGTACACTCTCTTCTTTATTTTTCCGGAAGCTACAGCGGCCTTCTGAGTTCGTCTGTGGATTTCAGGATCAAGAGAGCCGTTCCTTCGAAAGCACTACCGACGTAGACAAATGAATTTACTACTCCCAGCTTAACACTATTGACCATGGTGTTCAGTTCTAAGCATAGCTGGGCTTGTGCATGAGTCGAAATCACCATTGTTTTTGGACAGGTTGATCTTAACACCAAAGGCAGTACAGGATTCAACAAATGATCCATTATATGTTACATAATCAGCTTCAGTGTGTAACAAGAAAACAGCATCATGTGCATACAGTAGCTCTCTAAACTAAGATATGATGTAGTTTGCTCTTGGCATTAAACCTTTTGAGATTAAAAATGCGACCTGTGGCTCGAAACCTTAAAATGATCCCCTTATCAGAATCTTGAAACGCACGAGCAAGTAGAGCAACAAAGAGAATGTAGAGAAAACAGTGGCCGCAGGAATATCACCTTGTTTGGCAACGCTGTCAACTTGGATTTCATCGCACAAGAACTGATCAAACAGCTTTCAAGAGCGGAAGTAGTCACAAACATTCTTTTGGGCCTATTTTGAAACAAGATTACCAAGACATCAACGATCCAATCCTGTCGGAACAGGAGCACTTGTCCAGATATCTTTAACAAAACTAAAGATAGCATCCAAAGTATTCATACTTTGAATTTTAAGTAGCTCTTCTGGAAGACCTTTTAAACCAGGTGCTATTCCACTACTGACTTGCATGACAGCTTACTGTACCTCATCCAGACTAAGCAAACAATCCGTACTGAGTTTGACATCACTTGCATAACGGTTTGGGTCACATCAACGTAAATAGTTTGTCTCTTCATCAGCATTTGGTTGATTTCAAGATTGTTGTCGCAGAACTAGTCACTGTTCTTTTTTCTTTGGAAACGAAGGACTTCATTTCCAGCAGAATAAACCTGATTGTTGAAATTCTCCCACGTGTCATCAAATGCAAAGCTATCAAGCTTTTTCCGCCTCACCCATTTGAACGTTAGGCAACTTTATATTGGAAACATTGATACGGTTAAGTACCTTAATGACGAACTTTCTTATGGACTCGTAAATTGAACTTCCCTCTTGCTATCTAATAATCAGTGGTCGCATTCAGCACTGCACATCGTGATATGGATCACGAAGGTCTCGTTTACCAGTTTTGCCCTTCAGTTTATGGTGAAAAAAAGTGTTACATATTGCAAGATCTATTCCTGACCACAGCACTGGCAGCTTGAAGCCGTTAGCATTTATGGTACCAATTCCATAACGACCAAGGGCAAGTCTCATAATCTTTCCCAACACGGGCAGTAACATCAACGAGATTCATAATTTTTTTATTAATTAGAATAGATGCAATAAAAGAGCGAAGAGACTCATGAAAACATAAGATGTCGTATTCATTTTCTTAAAGGGTTGGTGTATAGACCGAAAGAAACGTGATGAATTTTGAGAAAGAAACACAAGTCTCAGGATGGGATCAGATATTCCAAGTCTTGATTGCAAAACCAACTCAACTGTCTCTACGTACACCCACTCTCTTCTGGGTTTTGCAACCCAGATGAGAGTGTGTGTATGTAGAATTATTAAAGTTTATTCATTTCTCCCTGTTCCTTTGTCAGTTGAATGTTATGGCTATTTGTATTGTTATTTGAAAAGCCGCTTTAAATATTGGACAAATTTGTGGTTAGTTGTGCTTTCTGTTGCCAGCCACTTGTTTTTCTTGAATTTCCAGACCTTGCCTCATTTGCGAAACGAGGTCAGAGATTCATGCTCACCACAAAATTGTACCAGGGATAAATCCACGAATGGGTTTTCTTGTTATTGTTTTGATGTGTACATGGTAATGTGGTATTTCTTGATACGTTGTTTGAGTTGCAAGAAATGGGAAAGAGAAAAAAAGGAAAAATTGGTATGATTGTAATAATGTAACGAAGAGAGTTTGCCCAAATTGTAATAAGTCAGTTTTAGCACTTCCTGTCAAGATTTGGTGAGGAAACTCCATGGGAAAAGCTGTAATGATTGAAGGGTATACATGCCTCTTGTATCCCCACAGTAAAAACACCCAGAGATTCAGAGTACTTAGCTGATCTGTAACAACGTACCAGTTATGTCGGTTTAATTAATCGATTAACCAAGTTAATTAATGGATTTCACAAACCTTATATAAGGCATTTTGTTTATTGTGTAATAATGGTATATGGTCATGGGTAAGTTTGATATTTGCTACCTAAATATGTTAAGACAAGAAAATTAAAAGAAATCTAGTGCAGCACTAGATAGATTAGAACAGGGATCGAAAAATCATATGTTGAGGCATGGCAACTTTTTAGCGGCCGTAATGGAGGACGGTACCATCAACAAAACCTTACCTTTCTAATTCGTTTTGCAGATCAGCATCAATGCCGCATTACTGAGTATCTACCTCATTGTGCAGGGGCGTTTTACCATACGTTAATCAGTATATGCTGTAAATATTGTTCTGGTAAGGTAAAAATTAGGTCAGATTCCTTTTTCAAATGCATTCACAGCTGCTTAAATTCAGTGAACGTTACAGATAATTTTGATTCAGGAGAAAAAATTATGCAAGAAATTACTTTTATCTGGTAGTCAGAATTTGAATTGTCACACTGTAAGATCAATTTCGAAAACTCGGGTTTCGATTTAGCAAAATTTTGCAGCAATGGACCTATAACAGATCGGCATCAAGATCAGCAAGTTTCGATCTTAATTTGAAAGACTGTTTATCACAACCAGGAGATTACCTTAACTAGAAACTGGAAAACCATTCAGAAATGCAAACCAACCACCGCCAAGGGACTTCTTGCCTCCCATATTGTGATGTTACCTAATATTGTAGTCCTAATTTTATTCAAACTAACACCCCTCAAAAATCATCCCAAAACACACAATCAAAAAAGCAACTGCCGAGACCCGACGTTGGACCATGGTCCTTCAGTCTGACGCTCGTCTAACTGAACTATCTCGGCTTGTATTCGTAGTAGTGAAAGTTATAACCAAACGAGAAGCTGACAGGAGCAAAGAGCAATGCTGTACAAACTGAGACAACATCCAGATGGTAATCGCTGTTAACACCAAAAAGTTATTCATTTTTTCCATAAGATACTATCAACATTTCCCAAAAATTGTATGCTCATTTGTTCATACTTTTCAAGTTATATTGCGCTTAAACAGATAAACAAGCAAACAGGCAAACAGACAAGCGCAGGTGAAAACATATCTTTCATAGCGGAGGTAACTTTGAAACATAAAATCTTCAGTGGTGCTTATGAATCATTTTTACTGACTCGGCCAACCAGAGAGACTATGACAAAAACTGGTTGATGCAATATCAAAGGAATATTAAAACAGATGCTTGAAGGAGTTCTAAATTCCATGTAGAAAATTACTTCACTTTACGGAGAGAAGACATTACACCTGGAGAGGTAAATGAATTTGGTAAGGATTCTATGTAACCGACGCTATAACCATTTTTCAGGTGGCAACACAGCATTAATAGAGTATATATTTTTTGGCTGTTTGGCAATGCAGGTTTTTTCACGACTGTTGACCAATGGCAAGGGAGGATAGGAACTAATGGACACCTGGATTTTGAAAGATTTTAGAATACTCTGTGTATGAATTATAGGAACAAAAAGAAATTGCAAGTAGCAATCTACCGAGGATTCCCTACATTAAATAGTGAAAGTAATCTTACTAAAAGTAGTAATAAATGTATCTATACACCTATCATCATCATGGACGGAAGGCTCATGGTTGAGTCGCCGTGGCTTCTTTCGTCATGGCTCTCCACTTAACCCGGTCTTGTGCTGCCCTGTACGCCTGGATGACAGTTAGTCCAGATTCTTCTTTGATGTTGTCCATGTACCTTGTTCTTGGCCTGCCCTTTTTCCTAGACCCGTAGACCATACCCATGATTAGCGTTTTCTCCAGTGTCTCGCTCCTTAGTACGTGTCCCAGGTATGACAGTCTCCGGTTCACTAAAGTCTGTGAAAGACGCTTGTCGCATTCTATTCTGCGCAAAACTTCCTCATTAGTTACTCTCTCTGTCCAACTTATCCTCAAGGCTCTCCTGTAACACCACATCTCAAAATTTCTGAGTCTTATCCTGTCGCTTTTCTTCAGAATCCACGTTTCACTACCATAGGTTGCGATGGGGAAGACTAGTGTATTCAGCAGTCTCTTTTTCGTCTTCTTGGATATCGATCTATCTCTCCAGACCGTTGTGAGAGCTGATGTTGCATTTTTGGCTACAGCAATGCGCTTTCTTATCTCTGGGGTGTCATTGTAGTCATTGGTGAAGAGTGCTCCCAAGTAGGTCATTTGATTGACATTTTCCAGTGGTTGTCCATTTACAAAAATGCTGTGTTCATTCCTGGTGTTTTGGCTCATGATTTTCAGCACTTTTGTCTTCTTTGCATTTAGTGATAGTCCAGCATTTTCTGAGGCTTCTTTTACTCTATCTACCAGTTCTTGTAGCTCCTCCATTGTGCTTCCTATCAAAACTACATCATCAGCATATCTGAGGTTGGAGATAGTCCTGCCCCCTACTTTCACACTGCCTTCATATCCTTCTAGTGCTTCTCTCATAATGCACTCTGAATATATGTTGAATAGGTGTGGGGAGATTACGCATCCTTGTCGTACCCCCTTTTCGATTGGGAACCATTCAGAATCTCCATAGGTCGTGCGCACCTTTGCTTTCTGGTTTTCGTACAATCCCATCAGCAGTTGGATGATATGTACAGGGATACCGATTTGTTTCATGTTTGTCCATAGCCTGTCATGCGAAACCATATCAAAAGCTTTAGAGTAATCAATGAAGCATAGGAAGATGTCCCTATTTCTTTCTCTATTCTTTTCTATAACCATCTTCAGGTTAAGGATTTGATTTCTCGTTCCTCTGCCTGGTCGGTAAGCCGCTTGTTCCTCTGCCACTTCATGATCCAGTGTCAACTTTAGTCTTTTTGCAACTACTTTCAAGATGGTTTTGCTACTGTGACTGATCAATGCAATTGTTCTGTTATTGCAACATTGTAATGTATCTCCTTTCTTTGGTATGGGTATAAAAACCGAATTCAACCAGTCTTGTGGCCATTGCTTTTCTTCCCAAATCTTGGTGCAAAGTCTGTGATAGAACAAGACGCCTGCTTTCCCAGAATTCCTTATCAACTCTGCAGTAATTTCATCATCTCCTGCGCTCTTGCCTTCCTTTAGCTCTTTGATGGCTTCCCTGATCTCTTCTAGCAATGGTACAGGTTCGCTGTCTAATTCTTCCATCTCTTGATTCGTGGTTGGAATAGTGTTATTTCTCTTGTATAGATCTTCACAATACTCTTTCCACCTCTCGCGCACTTTTTTACCATCACAAATGATGTGCCCCTCTTTGTCTTTGATTGTATCAACCTTAGGCTTAAATTTCCTGCTTAGGTTCCTAACTCCCTGATACAAGTCTTTGGTGGAATTTGTAATAGAATGCTCCTCTATGGATGAACACTGCTCATTGATATACCTCTCCTTATCGCGCCTCAGTAGTCTCTGCACTTTTCTGTGTNTTTAGCTCTTTGATGGCTTCCCTGATCTCTTCTAGCAATGGTACAGGTTCGCTGTCTAATTCTTCCATCTCTTGATTCGTGGTTGGAATAGTGTTATTTCTCTTGTATAGATCTTCACAATACTCTTTCCACCTCTCGCGCACTTTTTTACCATCACAAATGATGTGCCCCTCTTTGTCTTTGATTGTATCAACCTTAGGCTTAAATTTCCTGCTTAGGTTCCTAACTCCCTGATACAAGTCTTTGGTGGAATTTGTAATAGAATGCTCCTCTATGGATGAACACTGCTCACACCTATACACCTATACACCTATGTAAATAACCAAATATGCAATAATAAATTAATAATACATAAGAATTTTTTTGTTATAAATTAAAACAGGGGAACCTGATTGTTTTTTGTTTTTTTAAGTCAATATATTTGAACATTTGAGAAAAGGAACGGAAAACGTTGTCTTAACATTGCTTGGTGCAAGTCTCAACCAACTGCTCCACTCTTAAATAGCGTCACACCTTGCTTGAAGAATTTGATGTTAGTAGTGTATAGAATCTGTGAGAGATTTTCTGCGTTAATTTCGTGAATTTTATTCTTTATCGCTTGGTTTTCTTTGTTTTGCCGCCACAGATATCTTGTTGTAAGGCTTGGTCATGATCATCATTGTCAAGATCATCATCATTATCATCATCATCACATGATCATTAAACGGATCAATAAAACGATCTGCCGTGACAACTCTAAAGAATCTTGTCCAGTTGTTCCTTTCTTTTGCCCCTCCAGCTATCCTTGTAATAATGGGTCGCATGATGTTCTTTATATTGCTCTCAGATCTCATCTTAAGCCTTCCACGTTTTCGTTGCTAGTGTATCCTTTCAGTGATAGGTTCGTATCCAAATGCATTGCTTTTTATTACATGTCCGACGAAAGAGAGCTTCTGTTTATTGATATCATGAAGCTATAGTGTGTGCTATAATGTAAATTACATTCTGTATTTTTTGTGAGCGTGAGAAAGTGAGCTTGTTTTTAAATAAAAAAGGAGTCATTTGACCTGGGGATCACATTTGGAAAGATATCTTCTATTATTAAAACAATCTTAATGAAATTCGATGCACATCATATATTTTCCATTCATACCAATTTTATTTTCTGACGGATTATTAATATTAATTAATAAATAAATTTATTTATTACTTACTTGCTTTATGAATTCAAAATCACAGATTTACAACACAGATAACAAAGCAAAGAAAGAACAGGTAGAGGTAATACTTCACTACCTCGATCAGAGTAAATACCATTTTCTCACATGAGGTATATTAACCTTGTACACGTTGTTGCACAATGTGGGTACATTTTCCTTTGGTTTTATTTTCCTCTGAAATAGTTACCATTGCATTTGTTTGTTTTTCAACTATACACATCTGTCCAAGGGTTGAAAAAACCATTGTTGAATCCTCGCATAGTTTTTCTAGTGAACAAGCTGAATGAACTGGCCTCTTCTTTTTTTTTAACGTTGCCCACAAACATTGCTTTCTAGGTCTTCCATTTAGATATCGATGGAGGCACAAAAGAGTGCCTGTCATTAGTTTTCACTCATATTATCTTTGACTTTGTGGGCTATTTTGTAAATCTGTGATTTTGAATTAACTGAAATGAGATTTCATAAGATTTCACTAACATTATATTTATGAAAGATCATATTTTTCTAGATGTGAGCTCATGGTCTTGTCAAGAACGATGATACGTGATTGTTTCTGTTTCAAACATTGATCAAGAAACCTTATTCTGCAGTGGATGTTGTCTCTAGATAATCTGACATGGATCGGGACAAGAACAGTCGATGTTCTTATTGAAACCATAATCAAGAACGATAATACGTGATTGTTTCTGTTTCAAACATTGATCAAGAAACCTTATTCTGCAGTGGATGTTGTCTCTAGATAATCTGACATGGATCGGGACAAGAACAGTCGATGTTCTTATTGAAACCATAATCAAGAACGATAATACGTGATTGTTTCTGTTTCAAACATTGATCAAGAAACCTTATTCTGCAGTGGATGTTGTCTCTAGATAATCTGACATGGATCGGGACAAGAACAGTCGATGTTCTTATTGAAACCATAATCAAGAACGATAATACGTGATTGTTTCTGTTTCAAACATTGATCAAGAAACCTTATTCTGCAGTGGATGTTGTCTCTAGATAATCTGACATGGATCGGGACAAGAACAGTCGATGTTCTTATTGAAACCATAATCAAGAACGATAATACGTGATTGTTTCTGTTTCAAACATTGATCAAGAAACCTTATTCTGCAGTGGATGTTGTCTCTAGATAATCTGACATGGATCGGGACAAGAACAGTCGATGTTCTTATTGAAACCATAATCAAGAACGATAATACGTGATTGTTTCTGTTTCAAACATTGATCAAGAAACCTTATTCTGCAGTGGATGTTGTCTCTAGATAATCTGACATGGATCGGGACAAGAACAGTCGATGTTCTTATTGAAACCATAATCAAGAACGATAATACGTGATTGTTTCTGTTTCAAACATTGATCAAGAAACCTTATTCTGCAGTGGATGTTGTCTCTAGATAATCTGACATGGATCGGGACAAGAACAGTCGATGTTCTTATTGAAACCATAATCAAGAACGATAATACGTGATTGTTTCTGTTTCAAACATTGATCAAGAAACCTTATTCTGCAGTGGATGTTGTCTCTAGATAATCTGACATGGATCGGGACAAGAACAGTCGATGTTCTTATTGAAACCATAATCAAGAACGATAATACGTGATTGTTTCTGTTTCAAACATTGATCAAGAAACCTTATTCTGCAGTGGATGTTGTCTCTAGATAATCTGACATGGATCGGGACAAGAACAGTCGATGTTCTTATTGAAACCATAATCAAGAACGATAATACGTGATTGTTTCTGTTTCAAACATTGATCAAGAAACCTTATTCTGCAGTGGATGTTGTCTCTAGATAATCTGACATGGATCGGGACAAGAACAGTCGATGTTCTTATTGAAACCATAATCAAGAACGATAATACGTGATTGTTTCTGTTTCAAACATTGATCAAGAAACCTTATTCTGCAGTGGATGTTGTCTCTAGATAATCTGACATGGATCGGGACAAGAACAGTCGATGTTCTTATTGAAACCATAATCAAGAACGATAATACGTGATTGTTTCTGTTTCAAACATTGATCAAGAAACCTTATTCTGCAGTGGATGTTGTCTCTAGATAATCTGACATGGATCGGGACAAGAACAGTCGATGTTCTTATTGAAACCATAATCAAGAACGATAATAAGTGATTGTTTCTGTTTCAAACATTGATCAAGAAACCTTATTCTGCAGTGGATGTTGTCTCTAGATAATCTGACATGGATCGGGACAAGAACAGTCGATGTTCTTATTGAAACCATAATCAAGAACAATAAAACGTGATTGTCTCTGTTTCAAACATTGACCTAGAAAGCTTATTCTGCAGTGGGTATCGACTTGATGTGGTATGATATGATATGATATGATATGATATGAAGTCTCGAACATAAATGGAATTCCTGAACGCACAACAAAATTATTTGAAACAATATTTCAAGCAACGCAAGAAAACCAGTCAAAATGGTTTTTGGTTTTTCTCTTATCGTAATCAATGATGAAAGCCACTTCAAAGAAATTAGTTATTTTTCTTATTTGATTTTTTACTTTGCTTTTTTTTATCTTTCGACTTGCTAATTTCTTGCACCCCAAATATCTCGAGAAACCCTTACAGTCACAGTAGTATGCTACATACTACTGTGACTTATTCGGTTTTGTTTTCTTGCTTTATGTTCTGAAAGTATCGGTTTGAAAAGGATTCAGATGTAACTAGACCTGTCAGAAAATCAATTCTTCCTCGTTGTAGGATCAAGAGGTGTACAAACGTGCATTAATCTGCGCACAGTGCTTGCTACTGTGTGGCCCTAATGTTCCTCCAACAGTGTCCCCAAAGATAACAAAAGAAGAAGAAGAAGAAAGGTACGTTTTGTTGATGATTTGTTTTTGTTGTATACGTTAGTACCACTTTAGATATCAGTTGATGTTTCACGGTTACCAGTCTTTTAGTTTGTGGCACAGACAAAAAATTGGATGTAAATATGAACTTTCTTTTTTTGACACACTTTTTAACGTTTAATCTTTTTAATTGTTTCTTTGATAAACAGCATTCTTCTTCTGATAAGAAATAAACCCCATTTGATTACAGAATATACACCATTTGGTTCTGACAATTTACTCATTCACTTGCTCTTCGTTCTGCTCTCTTCTTCTTTCTTTCCTTTCTGCTCCCTACATCGTTGGGATTTATTAGTGTGGTATAAGATGAAAAACAGATAGATGCATAAGTATAGATGTAAGAGCTTTATCGTGTCTTGAGTCGTAAGCTTTTTCTGAGCTACGTTTTGAGGGGTACTTCTCCCATCGTCAGGCTACTGAAATGACTAGGTGCGGCTGTTTTTATACCTTGGAGGTGCAGATCTTACATCTATGGCTTTCTCTGAGTCCATAAAGTTCAGAATTTTCAAGATGGATAAGAAGTTAGTATGGATATAAATATATAAGCAGTGAAACGACAACTTAATCTTTCAAATACTACAGCATCATCCAGAATGAACTCGTCAACACAATAAAAAGGTTGGTAACTCAAGAGCTACTTGGTCAGAGCTGGTAGGGGAGCCATGGTCGAAGAACCGTATTGTTTTGTAATCCCCAAAATGGCCCCATGGTAAACAACAGATGAACTCTTCCCAACTTCTTTATATCATTCAAGCGAGAGACATATATATATATGGTGCTTTTGATTCGGTTAACCATATTAGAGTGCTCGATACATAAATGCAGAGCGTAATAAAAGAGATATAATAAGTTGGAAAGAATCCAAAAACTACACTGTACATCTCGACAAGCCTGTTTCGTGATTTTACTAACTCGTAAGGAAATGTACAAATAAAATATTCCAGTAGCGCTTTATATATCTTATTTACAACTAGTGTTGGTATGCTTAAGTGTTCATTAACAAAAGTTTTTTAATATGGTGGCAAGAAGATACAAGTTCGTTTCTTTTGTTTAAAGTGGCTAATTGTGGGCGGTAAATTATTAGGAATTTTTCTTTGATGCAGAGGTTGCATCTTTTGTTTGTGTTATTGTAGGGTCGGTTTGTTGAAAGGATTCTCCAAGACACTGTATGGTCTATGTTCCGTCTTTTAATGTCCAGATGAACTTGCTGAGTTCCGTCGAATTTCTGTGTTTTTTGTGTCGAAAAGATGCGATGTGACTCCTGTACCTGGTTTTGAATTCGTTTTCTGTGAGTCCTATGTATGTTTCAGTGGTATTGTTGTCTTTGCATATTACGATTGCTTGGTAGACAAGAGATTTTTGTAGACAGTTGCCGTTAAGTGGGCATGTTTTGTTTTGTCGGCAGTTGCATGTTTTTTTGTTCTTAGTACTGTTTGTAGCAGTGTCATTTGGCTTTTGTGAGTTAAGAATGCGTTTGTTGTGGATGTCGATGATTTGTTTTGTGTTGTTCATACAGTTGTAACTAATTTTGATGTTGTTTCGGTTAAAGATTTTGCGTAGTATGTGGTCTTTAGGGAAGTGTTTGTCAATTAGGGTGATGAATCTGTGTCCGATACTAGTGCTGACGTTTTTGCTGTATGGCGGGTTGTACCAAAGTATACTGTTTCGTTTTCTGTTTCTACGTCTGGTATTTGGGGTCGGTTCATAGTGTAGTTTGTATTTGTATCCACTGACGTCTAGTGCTTTTTGGTATGGAGGTGCTGCTTGTTTGAAAGATACTTTGTCGGATGAAAGTAATGACAGTCGTCTGTTGATGCTGTCTGGTATGTTTTTAGTAGTTACTGGTGGGTGGTTGCTTTCTCGATGAGCAAATTGGAGTGTAGTGTCATGTTTTGTAAAGGGTTTGTAGGTGCCATTGTGTAGGTTGAGGGTGACGTCGAGGAAGTTGATGGTCTGTTTGTTTGCCTCTGTTGTAATCCGTAGTCCATTGTCGAAAAATGTACGGCATATTTCTTTTTTGATAATTTCTGTCTGTCTTGGGGTTGCGCTCGTAGTGGCAAGTCCGTCATCACAGTACAGTCCTATGTTGATGTCCAGGTGTTGTAGTTGTGAAAGTAGGAAGCTTCCGACTAGCTCACATGTTTGGGCACCTTTGTAACTTCCCATGGTAACGTCAAATGTGTTGTCTCCCTTCTTTTGCCATGGTTGTCCGTTGTATGTTAGGGTTGAGCTTTTGGCGTGGGTGAT
>RDPX01000186.1:1631347-1648847 GCA_003991215.1 Morbakka virulenta
GAAATGACTAAAGAAAGTATGCCAACATTTACTTGAGTAAATCAAATATTTATTTATTATTTCAATAATAAATAATAAATAAATATTTGATTTACTCAAGTAAATGTTGGCATACTTTCTTTAGTCATTTCCTGTGTCAAATATATATATATATATATATATATATATATATATATATATATATATATTATGGATAGATGAAAGACCAACATTTTATGACGGAACAAACATGCGATATTGATGTGTTTGCCACACCCCAGCTCATCTAGGTCTCTCTATTCTTGGTTATCATTATACATTTGTTATCTTTGCAAAATTTCAATTCTGTATGCCTGCGTGTACTTGTGATCGGAATGAAACCACCACCTACAATTTAGAAACATCGAATGCTTAAATTTTTGGTCATGATATTTTACAACCCTGTGAGAAACATGGGGCATGCTATGTTTTTGATATATGTTTGGGGGATTACTAAGCTCAAAAAGGGTATCGTCAGGACCCATTTTCAAAGATTGAAACCTCCTTTGAAAAATGAATTTAACCAGACGACGAAGAAAGTTAAACTTTTGTGTCGAGACACTTTGAAGCCGATGGCTAAATATAGGCTAGTGAGTTTTTTCAATGCGAAAGTATTTTTTAAAAGATAGAGACCAGCACTCAAAAAATGGATGAAACAAACATTGCTCCATGGCCAACTTAATTGGGAGGTAGATTTTCTCATAATGGAATTACCCTTATTTACTAGCATGTTTTAACTTCAGTTTTGTCAAATATATCGAAGGACTTACATATATGTAGATGTACATCAGTGGTATGAATACGTACTGATATAAGTGTTTATGTATGTTTATATTTGTAAAAATAAATGACTATTTCACTGCCTATTTTGGTGTGTGTTTTTTTAGTACTACAAGTACAAGACTTGCCTGCGCCAGTGATTCAGAAGAGTCTTCTGTTGCAAGCGGCCACGATTCACCAGATAACATTTCAATCGAACTAGAAGCTTTGTACAGCTTGTTGAGAAATGCCTTTGGAATTAATATGCGTTTTCATGAAAGTCTGTTGCAGGAGGTGAAGGAGCTGACAGCTCGTGCAGGAGGAAAAGTCAAGGTAAAAACTTTTTAGTAGGCAAAAATCTTGGTTTTAAAAATGACTGAATAAGACATTGCTCACTCTCTATTCAGCTGTATACTTCTATTTAATCTTTGGAGAAGAAACAGGTGTGACATTGCAATTTCTTGTTTAATGAATGGATATTGTAGGTACATCTGTTTTGCCAATAGAATGGTTCTTGACAATAGTGATTCGATTGCAATATTTTTAATATGCGAGGCTTGGACTTTGACTTTATTTTTACAATTGCTTAAAATATACTTCACTTTATTGATTAATTGATTGATTGGTTGGTTGATTTATTGATAAGATTATTTTCTTTGCTGAAATTGCTATTCTAAGAAAATAATACCCCCAGAAGTTTGTATATTTCACAACAGATAGCATCTTCATCACCAAATCATCAAATAATCAAATCACCAAATCACCAAATTATCAAGTCACCAAATCATCAAATCACCAAATCTTCAAATCACCAAATCATCAAATCACCAAATCATCAAATCATCAAATCACCAAACCATCAAATCACCAAATCATCAAATCACCAAATCATCAAATCACCAAATCATCAAATCATCAAATCACCAAACCATCAAATCACCAAATCATCAAATCACCCAATCATCAAATCATCGAATCATCGAATCACCAAGTCATAAAATAACCAAATCATCAAATCACCAAATCATCAAATCACCAAATCATCAAATCACCAAAACATCAAATCACCCAAACATCAAATCACCAAAACATCAAATCATCAAATCACCAAACCACCAAATCACCAAATCATCAAATCACCAAATCATCAAATCACCAAATCATCAAATCATCAAATCACCAAATCATCAAATCACCAAATCATCAAATCACCAAATCATCAAATCATCAAATCACCAAACCATCAAATCACCAAATCATCAAATCATCAAATCATCAAATCATCGAATCACCAAGTCATAAAATAACCAAATCATCAAATCACCAAATCATCAAATCACCAAATCATCAAATCACCAAATCATCAAATCACCAAATCATCAAATCACCAAATCATCAAATCACCAAATCATCAAATCACCAAATCATCAAATCACCAAATCATCAAATCATCAAATCACCGAATCATCGAATCACCAAATCATCAAATCACCAAATCATCAAATCACCAAATCATCAAATCATCAAATCACCAAATCATCAAATCACCAAATCACCAAATCATCAAATCATCAAATCACCAAATCATCAAATCACCAAATCATCAAATCACCAAATCACCAAATCATCAAATCATCAAATCACCAAACCATCAAATCACCAAATCATCAAATCACCAAATCATCAAATCATCAAATCACCAAACCATCAAATCACCAAATCATCAAATCATCAAATCATCGAATCATCGAATCACCAAGTCATAAAATAACCAAATCATCAAATCATTAAATCACCAAATCACCAAATCATCAAATCACCAAATCATTAAATCATCAAATCACAAGCTTCACTTACGTTTGCAAAGAGAGCAACTTCCTAATAATTAGGAATTAAGAAGCATTTATTATTATAGTAGAATTGAAAGTCATAAACGATCCAATAGTACAAAGGGATCGAAAAACGTCTCCTAAAGGTTGAGACTATCTGTTTCTTTTTTTGCAGCAATAATTTGAGGGACCCATGCTCAATGGTTGTCTATTACTCACCTCTTATCCACGAGTTTTTCAAACACAAATTCAGCAAAAGCCAGAATAAAACGGAACCAGTTTTTGTCTTTAATGTACCATATTTTCACTTGAAGTAGTTTTTTGTGCTTTTTATCATTTCCTAGCTTCTTATCAAAGATCTTTGGGATCATCGGTTAAGAGTTGAATACAATGATCATAAATATTACAAAGCAAGGGCCTTCCGCAACACTGATTGTTATTCCAAATGGAGAACGGATGAAATTTTCCACTCAGAAAATTTGATTGAAAAGATTTCTGGAAACAAACCCGAAAGCTCCAGCCAAGGAGAAGGTCATTTGATTCCAGTTGATGGACATGCAGAATATGAAATTTTACAAAATAGATTATTCAGGTACTTACCTTCCTTCCTTATTTTCTAGTATATTAATGAAACTGATGATAATAATAATAACAATAATAATAATAACAATAATAATAATAACAATAATAATAATAACAATAATAATAATAATAACAATAATGATAATGTGATTGAAGCAAGAAGACCAGATTTTGTCTTGGTTGATAAGAAGGAACATACGGCAATAATCATTGACATAACAGTACCGGCGGATGCGAACGTGGCAGAGAAGGAGAAAAAAAAGTAGAAAAATATCAAGCTCTGAAAAGAGAAATAAAAAGACTGTGGAAACTGAAGAAAGTAGAAGTTGTCCCTATTGCTATTGGAGCTCTGGGATCTGTGACCAAAGGATTTAAAAAGTGGATTGAAAAGCTTGGGATTCACTGCAACTTAGGAGTACTTCAAAAGACAGCGTTGTTGGGAACAGCAAGGATTTTGCGAAAAGTACTGGAGTTTTGAGAAAGAAAATGCTGGTAGCCCATGGTCATTTGTTATGACCCGCCTGTCAGCATAGAACTCGGCAATAAGAACAGCCAGACACAAAATGTGAAAAAGATGATAACAATAATAATAATAATAATAATTTTGTGGTTTTGGTAGTAGTAATAGTTGTTAATTAACTCGACTAGGACGTATTGTGTTCAAGAAATGTCATTTCAATGGCATATTTCCTGCTATTTATTTACCAACTGAACATTTTATCATAATAATATATTACATTAAATATTAAATATTGCATTACTTTCAATATAGTGTATCAAAAATTAAATAATGAATTGTTTTTCAAAAGGCAGGAAATGAAAACAAGGAAAGAAGTCACAAATGACAACGGCAGCTATATAGTCTCTCCATCGGTGATATCGACTGCATCAAAACGCCTTCTAAAAGAATTTGCGTTGCGATTCGGAATTGGACTTTTGTTTCGGAAAATTACTGAATTTTCTTGTATGGCAAGGTAAGTTTAGAATCGAATGAGCAAACAGATGTTTGTAAGCATTATGAGTCAGTTTTGAGTATATTTTTTGAACGACACAAAAAGAGTCCTTATCCCTTAATCTTAATGCAACGGATAAGAATCTAAAAGAAGTAAGGGGAATAACGTATGGATGGGGATATATGATATAGTACATTTCGATACGGATGTTGAACGCAGCATTGCAAGGTATTTGAATTATTTGAATTATAAGGTAAAACTGAGAGTTCTTCTTTCAGTGTGAATTTCCCAAATGCTTGCTGAATTATCTAAAATTTACAGGTTTCCGGTATCTTTGCTATCATTTTACCTCATCACAGACCGACATTATAGGTTTTTAAACCCCTCGCCTCCCTTTTTAACTCTTTGAGTATTCCCATTTAGTAATTATCTTCCTCTAATACCTGGACCTGTCGACTTTTATCTTTTATTTTGTTCATATGAATTGCTTAATGACTGCATGCTCAATCATTGTAAATTTATAATAAAAAGGATCGTTTTCTTCTTTTGAATCTTGCAGTCACTCGCTGGATATATTGATTAGCGGTGAAGTGTTAAATTAGATGAAATTATGATTTGGGTCTCCGATCATGTAACCTGTGTTTACCAAAAAGGCCTTTTAACTTTGTACATTAATTTTTGGTATCCATAAAAAACAAGCGATTTTTTTGACAAATGTTTTAGATCTTCATGGAAAGAGCATTCAATTCTAATATCTATATCGTCATGAAAATTTTTAATTTTTATATTTTCCCATTTCTTTTGCAGCCTCGCCTTTAGATATTTAACTTTTCTTGGTCCTTTGCACATATTTTGTTGCCATTTGATGGTGTTAATATATAGTAATTGTGTATTTTGCTATTATTAATTTTTAAAAACTTCCGTTTCCTCGCATTCTCTTGTATTGGACAAAGTCGATTTTTTATGAACTATACCTTTTATCTTGTTGGTACTGTCCACGGGACTTCCAGTGTAGGACCGATGCTGTTGTGCTGTCATAACTTTTTTTCAAGTACACAGGATTCACTTTGTGTATGTATATATAGCAATTTTACCTTCCTCTTCATTAATTTTACATCATGATGACCCCATAGCTCTATCAGCATAAAAATAAATATAGCTTATGCCCAGTGATTGTTGTTGTGCTGCAGCAATCAATAATACATCCCAATTTCTTATCGCTTTCATCCACAAGCACCACAAGAATATGTATTAACTAGAAAAGGACTCGAGAGAGTGCATACGGCAAGGAAGCAGTTTGTTGCGGCCAGTATTGAGATGTTTACCCAATATTTCGTTCGATGTGATAAAATAGAAAGGAAACTAACATTTGTTGGTCACGTTGCAAACAGTACAGGTGTTGGACATGGCATATTAGCAGGAATGGTAGAAGGAAGTAGAAGAAGACGAAGACCAAAGACAAGAATAGCTGATAACATCCAAGAGATGACTGAAATGACGATAGCTCAGGTGCTGAAAAATTCAAGAGACCGGGAAAAGTGGAGGAGAATTGTTGGGCGGGTGTGCTGCGGTCGATCATGATAATGATGATGATGATGAAAAATCCTTCAAAAGATTCTCTTACCTCAGTGATCCTTGTCAGCACCAAAATCAAATCAGTTCTTCCGCGTGCTTTTATTGACATCTCCCAAAAGTTGAATTGAAATCTGTTCATAACATTTAGAGCTATTTTGCATGAAGACAGACAAACAGACAAACACAGAAACAGACAAACGGAAAAACAAAGTCGAAAACATAACATAGCCTCCCTGGTGGAGTCAAAAAGCAATTTGAAATGTATTCTCAGCCGACGAGGGTTTTTTTTTTGACTCACCATAATTTGTATTAGTTACAAAAGGAAATTGTCTCGGATTGTCAGAATGTATAAAATTTGTTGATTTTCATCCGAAGCCACCTCGGATTGAAATATTTCATTCCAGTTTTAAATTTTTGTTGGAAGCGGATCCCGATTTTATTCTATTTATTGTATTCAAATGACATTTTTGAATGACAAATGCCTATTTTCAGCGAACGTTGCTTTTTTTAACTTATAGGAACTTCGAACTCAATAATTGGTTTATAGAGTGCACGACTACAGCTCTTCATGAGTTAATGACATTGATCAATGACGAACAGGACATTATTGTATCAAATGAGGTAATTAATATTTATGATGCATATGTATTTGTGGCTGGACAATGTATGGGTAGGGTCTAAAGCGAAGAATAAAATTGTAATGTTTTGTTTAAATGCAAAAACTTTTGCCCAAGAAGGCTTTAAAATCTGAAATGCATAAACAAACACTACCAACAGTATAACTTAAGCTTTCTATTTTGCATCGTAGCATCTTTGTAATTGTTTAAAAGATATATCGTCAATTCTTTTAACAATAGTTTTAAGTAAATCACTGACAATAATATTGATCATATATATATAGTGTAATTTGGTACATCTATTTGTTTCAATGGATGAATATTATAAGCATACTTCAATTGCAATGAAACATTTTGTTGATTGTTGAATGATTTTCTCACAAAATGGAAAATAAGTAAGTGAGTCGACCAACAACTTTGAGCAGTCTTGAAAATTCTGAACTTTCTGGACTCAGAGGTAGCCATAGATGTAAGAGCTTTATCATGTCAGGAGTCGTAAGCTTTTTCTGAGCTACGTTTCGAGAGATACTTCTCCCATCGTCAGGCTCTTACACCTCCATCGTTGACTTCTCCCAGCCTGACGATGGGAGAAGTATCTCACGAAACGTAGCTCAGAAAAAGCTTACGACTCCTGACATGATAAAGCTCTTACATCTATGGCTACCTCTGAGTCCAGAATGTTCAGAATTCTCAAGATTATTAGGGAAACATATGGAGAAAATATTCTTCAATTAGAACCTGACGATGGGAGAAGTATCTCACGAAACGTAGCTCAGAAAAAGCTTACGACTCCTGACATGATAAAGCTCTTACATCTATGGCTACCTCTGAGTCCAGAAAGTTCAGGATTCTCAAGATTACTAGGGAAACATATGGAGAAAATATTCTTCAATTAGAACCTGACGATTGGAGAAGTATCTCTCGAAGCGTAGCTCAGAAAAAGCTTACGACTCCTGACATGATAAAGCTCTTACATCTATGGCTACCTCTGAGTCCAGAAAGTTCAGAATTCTCAAGATTATTAGGGAAACATATGGAGAAAATATTCTTCAATTAGAACCTGACGATGGGAGAAGTATCTCTCGAAACGTAGCTCAGAAAAAGCTTACGACTCCTGACATGATAAAGCTCTTGCATCTATAACTTTGAGCAGTTTTTCGTTTCAACTTTTAATGGCATTTTAACTTTTTACTTTTTCATCTCAATGTACGATACTTTTTGTATAACTAAAACTTGCTAATATTCTCTGCTTTTTCAACATTTTATCACTTACATGCGTTTTCTTTTTCTTATCTCTAAAAACTTCAGGTATGTAACTCAAATATTTTAATTCGAATGTTACGGGATAAAGAATTAGAAAATGTATTCAAAATAAGAAATTCTAATTAAAGAACTCGATTTTGGTAATAAAAGAACTATTGTTACTAACTTTTTCGCCAAAATCAATTTTTAACTCTAGATTGTAGCCATACATAATAAAAATTGTGAGCAAAGTTTTGTTCCATGCCAAAAGGGTATTGTGTATGCAAGTAAAATGAAATATAAAGATATTGTCAGAACATATCAGGCGCAAAGTTGCTATTGTTAAGAAATTTTAGGCAGAGCCAAAAAATACAATGCTTATAAAAGACTTGTTTACTACAATTGTAAATTGGGAAAACAATCAACAATGGTAATCAGTATCTTATAATATAAGTAATTATTGCTAAATTCAGAACTTGTCAAGAATTTCAGTCCTTGTGCAATTTTGCTTTTATCTTCTTTTACGAGTAAACGAAGCTGTTTATTCTCTTTTTTAACTGACATTAATGGACAGATATCTTCACCTAGGCAAAAAACTTCAACATGATAAAAGTCACATTGCACAGTTCTGATATATCATTTTTGACATGCAGCATTGAATCTGGCAATACATGTATAATTCGCAGGCGATCTGTAGATATTTTGCAGACTCTAGTGCTTCATGATTACTCTGAAAATCGACAATAGAATTTATTTATGCTATTGCTGTCAAAAACGACTTTTTTTTTTCTGAGACTCTAGTATTCGTAGTTAAATTTGAAGACAGGTTTTTGTCAGTTTATCAGCTCAAAATTGCAACTTGCAACAGTCTAGATGTGTCAACATGTAACAAATGCAGAAAGTTGGAAATTAGGTAACTGCTTGGCATGCACACAACTAGTACACATGAAGTGATATTTGGCCAGGGTAAGAAAAACACTGCATTAAAAACACTGAATAAACTGATAAACATCACACTGTGCAAGAAGCGACATGCGAGTAGAACATACATATATTTAAATAAAATAAGGAGTCTCGGAATATATATATATATGTAAAATATAAACTGTTAGCATAGCTATTACAAATGTCGGATTTAACTGACTTTTACTGATTTTTGTCCCCCTTTTTATTCGTTATTTAATTGTTTTCTTTTGATGGACCTCTTTCTTTACATTTTTGAATTTATCCTTCAATTCTTGGTCTTTTTGCATCTTTCCTCAAAAGAGCACCCGAAACGCTCATTTAAAAGATGGCGTTGGCTGGAAGGCGCTTATTTAAAATGGGGCGTTGAGTTAAGTGGTCACTCGTTTTTTAATTAGCTTGGGAGAAGGAGACGGTGGTTTGGATTTTTGGACAAATGAATAAAGTGTCTACCTAGACATGAAGTACAGAAATCATTGTAACAGACCAGAAACCGCAGGAAATCTGAAGAAAAAAGAAACAAATCAGCAGTCATCATGCCCACAAACAAAGGATAACAATTCAAAGTCAGCTGAGACAGCTGAATATCAATGTGGCCCACTAGATCAGTACCATCGATTGTCCAGTGGTCTAGTCATCACTTACGTTATTTTTCCTGGAACGAATGATTGTAATGGGTTAATATCTGGCTCTTTCAAAATCGATAGTTATGAATTGAACACTTCCAGATCGGCATTGCATGATTGATTTTTCTTTCAGGTAGTGGATAAGGGCATCTTCATTTCCATCAACGGCTAGGTTAAGACCACTTACTTTTGAGGACTTCAGAACAATTTTTGTATCCAAGCTGGTCCATGCCTTGGAAATCCATTCCACAATTGTGTGTTTTGGTGGGGATTTCAAATTTTCAGTGCTGGTGCCTTGTTAAATAACAATAGTTAAAAGCTGTTCTTCATAATTTCAGCTAACCTTTTCCATAAATGGTATGTTCCATGAAAATCTGACGCTTGTGCGTACTTTGTACAAGGCCATGCTGTAATTGTTGCTTTAAAATTTTCACGTTTGAATCAGCTTATACTAACAGTTCCTTACGACTTACATAGCTGAGCTCTACTGCCTCAGACAAAAAGTCATTTGCCAAATGAAATAAAATGAAACCCAATGAAGCGAACATGAACCCGACTGGAGCAAAAGGAAGCCCATGTGGAGCTTAAATAAAATGGAATGAAGCCCCAAATCTTCTGATTGTACTGAAGTCACTGACAAACCAAAAATTGATGTCGATTTGGTTGTCCCAGTATACGCTGCAGACAAGGGATAGATAAACTGCTGTAGTCTTCCAAGAAGAATAAAAAAAAAGACAATTTTTCAGTTATTTCGATATTACTGCGGAAAATATTTCAGAAGTAAGATTTCCGACTGTAATAATAATAATAGATAGTATAACATGTTTTGTTTGAGTAGTTTATCTAGTCTTCATTCGTGCTGATTGCCTAAACCCATTTGGGAATAGGTAGCTTGACATAAGGGAAAGGGATGGCTATGTAAGAGCAATTCTTTAAAGAATTACCAGCCCGGTGGGGTCCTCATTTGGAGGAGGGTGCTGTTTTGTGGAAAGATATTTTGTTGTCACTTTTGTTATGCCTTATTGTGTTTTTGTTGTTTTTTTGTCACGTGCAATTTTCAGCTTAAGTTGCTTGCGACCATCATGGATGACCTTCATAACAACTTAGAGTATATTTTCTTGAAAATAAAATCATTGAGCCCCAAAATATTGCATCCTTCGGGATTGAAACTGCTGGTGCATTTGCTGGGTATGGTCTTGGAAGCAAAGACAGTGCTAGGTCTTTTGGATGAAGACGAAAGGTCTCTTGGAGACCTGCTTCAGGAATACATTAAGGTAAATATTCTATTTGTGAAAATAATATAACAGAAGGAGAGAATTTGAAATCGTAGAGAAGTTAAAAATTTGTTTGCACCGAACTGGATTCGAACGGTACCTATGGTTAGCATGACCACATGCTCTACGACCTGAGCTCTACGACCTGGGCTCTAGGATCTGATCTTTACAATCTGAGCTCTACGATCTGACCTTTACGACCTGATCTCTATGACCTGATCTCTATGACCTGATCTCTATGACCTGATCTCCCAGACCTAAGCTGTACAACATAAGCTCTATCACCTCAGCTGTACTACGTGAGCTTTATGACCTGAGCTCTACTACCTGAGATCTACGAGCTGAGCTGTACTATGTGAGCTCTACAAACTGAGCGCTAGAACCTGAACTCTACGACCTGAGCTGTACTACATGAGCACTACGATTTGACCTTTACCACCTGATCTCTATGACCTGATCTCTATGACCTGATCTCTATTACGTGATCTCACGGACCTAAGCTCTACAACATGGGCTCTATCACCAAAGCTTTACTGCGTGAGCTCTACAACCTAAGCTGTACTACGTGAGCTCTATGACCTGTGCTCTACGACCTGAGTGCTACAACCTGAGCTCCACTACGTGAGCTCTACGACTTGGGCTTTATGACCTGAGCATTACAACCCAAGCACTGTGATATGAGCTCTACGACTTGAGCTCTACGACTCAAGCTCTGCGACCTGTGATCTACTACCTGAGATCTACGACCTGAGTCTTACCACATCAGCTCTACGACCTGAGCTCTATGATCCGAGCACTACGACTTGAGCTCTACGACCTGAGCACAACAACTTGAGCTCTACGACATGAGTGCTACTAACTTGAGATGTACGACCTGAGCTTTACTACATGAGCTCTCCGACTTGAGCTCTACTACCTGAGCTCTATGATCTGACCTTTACGACCTGATCTCTATAACCTGATCTCCCCGACCTAAGCTTTACAACATCAACATAAGCTCTTTCACCTGAGCTGTACTACTTGAGCTCTACGACCTGAGCTCTACAACCTTAGCTGTACTGCGTGAGCTTTACTACCTGAGACCTACGACCTGACCACTACGACTTGAGCACTACGATTTGACCTTTACGACCTGATCTCTATGACCTGATCTCTGTTACCTGATCTCACGGACCTAAGCTCTACCATGTAAGCTCTGTGACCTGAGCTGTACTACTTGAGCTCTACAACCTGAGCTCTACGACTTGGGCTTTATGACCTGAGCATTACAACCCAAGCACTATGATATGAGCTCTTCGACCTGAGCTGTACTACGTGAGCTTTATGACCTGAGCTTTATAACATGAGCTCTACGACCTGAGCTCTACAACTTGAGCTCTACTACCTGGGCTTTACTATCTGAGCTCTACAACTTAAGCTGTACTACGTGAGCTCTGAAACTTGAACTCCAGGACCTGTGCTCAACCACTGATTTATTTCCTAATTGATGTTATTTGTGAAGGGCTAGCTGTTAACGTACATGGAGATCAGAATTGTTTAATGGCTTGTGCCATATGGGTAATTTGCCCTTATGTATACATCGAGTTATTTCTTTATTGTTATTATTTATGAATTTATATATCAGTATACTATAGTATAGTATAGTACAGTATAGTACAGTATAGTATAATATTGTATAGTATAGAATAGAATACTATAGTATAGAATAGTGTGGTACAGTATAGTATGGCATGTTTAGTAAGTATAGCGTAGTATAGCACACAACAGTATGGGATAGTATAACAGTATAGCACATGATCGTATGGTAGAAAAAAGTTCAGCATATTTTAGTATAGCGTGTATAGCATCTATAGTATTGTGACGTGCTGTTTTTCCGCAGTTGTTTTTTTTTAATTTTCAAATGCGGTAAACAACCGTTTTAATCAGACCATGTTTTTTGTTGTTGTTGTTTTTTCTTTTTCTTTTACGTTCTTTATTTTCTTCTTGTTGTTTTGTTCTTTGTTGTTTTTAGTTTTTTCTTTTGTTTGTTCTTGTGGCTCTTGTTCCAGACAACATTAAAGATTAGTTTTTTAGATGCATACCATTTGCAATGGGCTTTAGGTGGGGGTGTGTGCTGGGGGGGAGTTCTGTTTTGAAAGAGGCGAGATAAAAAAGAATCAGTGACGACCAGGCTTTTTATACTTTAATCTTTCTGTATTTTTCTCGGCAGATTCACGGTGGAATAATCATGCGATATCAATACTTTTTATCTTTCAGAATGCAGCAAGAAATGAGTATTTGCATTGCAAAGAACTGGCGATTGGTGATGGCCCTTCCGAGGGAATACTGACCCCGAAACTTCTTCAAACCCTCATACAAGACTTAACAATTACAATGAAATACTTTACTGACTTGGAAAATGGATCTGGTGCATTTGGCAGGTTTGTTCCGTGCTTCTTAGTTATAAAGTTTGTTCACAGTAGGGAGCGTTTTTATAGTGGACCGATACCTGCTACAAAGTGTTACATAATTTTTACTCCTTTTATTAGCATCAGCATCATCACCATCACCATCATTATCATTATTTTCATCATTATTATAGTATTATATTATTATTGTTATTATTATTATTATTATTATTATTATTATTATCGTTTCTATTATTATTGTTAAATTTATAGTTATACTTCAAATTCATATCATATAATAAATAAATCGAAGGACTACGAAAGTAGTTTGTTTTCCCCTTTGAAGAAGAATAATCTTCTGCATTTCTGCAATAATCTTTTCGCACAGATCGTTTTTTTTGAAAAAAAGTATTTTCTACTTCTTTTAATCTTTCTTTTACGCCTCCGCCTCCCCTTGCGTGTACAGTCTACTACTAACTACTAATGGCAGCACTTTACCTTTAAATCGGATTCTTGGCCTTCAGCTTAGCTGTAAGTTGTCTGTAATTCATTTGCTTTTTAACTCGCTTATATTGTATGGTGGTTTTCTTTTACCATGCCACATTTCCAAATCGTCTTCTTTTGTTTCACTTCAGACATCAGATCAGGCTTTAAAAAAGCTTTGTTGAAATTCTCTAAAACACGTCCTCCAGTCTATTTTGCATCCAGGCAGTAGATATTGTACTATCTCTTGCTCATCACACAGTCTGTATTTACTGTGTTCATGGAGACCCCTTGCAACCTTCTACGCTCGAGTTTCAATCATTTGCTCTGGGATAATGGCTGATGTCTTTCCAGGAGTCAAGTTTTGTTCAGGTCATATATTCCACCTCTGTTCTTGTTTTTATTAGATTTCACTCTGCATTCCCTTTTGTGCTCTTCAGCTCTCTTCTCCTAATCCTCTTTTTTAAAGGATGCTATTATTTATTTCAATGTTTGCTTAAATTTTTTATCCATTATCTTCCGTTCTAATATCATATTTATTTTCTCCTTCAAAATCCACTGTTTTATGGTTTGCTTACATTGTCATTACTCACTCACTTCAGTTCAACTGTCTTCCTCGTGATGAGGGTTGGCTGCCATGATACACCACCTAAACTGGTCTTGTGCGACGTGGAAGAAGTTTGTTTCTCGGCAATTTGGTCATCTAGTAATATTATCGGTCCATTAGTTGCAGGGTCTACCCCTGGGTTTCCTACCAGCAATCTTCCCTGTCAAGAAATCATTTTGAAGTGACGTGTACCTTGCTATGTGTCCAAAATAACGAATCTTTGATGACTTAATTTTCCGTGATAGCTTAATTTTTTCTCTGTTCCTGCAACTTGTGATACTTCTTAGTATGTCCGATGTTTTTTGTAACTAATATTGAGCATCCTTCGTAGGAGCCACATTTTCAGCGCTTCAGTCTTTCGAATGATTGTCGTGTTAGGATGACTAGATACAGCATTTTATCAATCTTTATCTGAGTTTCCTTTTGATTTGGCGATTGCTGAGTGATCGTCTCGTTTTCAGAAAGGTTGTTTTTGCAATTGCTACTTGCTTCCTCGCTTCTGCAGCACACCTGCCATCATTCGTAATCAGAAAACTTTAGTAAATAATCTCATTTACATTGCCGCTGCTCCTGCCCCCAATTTTCGAATTCATTACTGGACGTGCCTAGTCACGATATATCACCATGTGCGTGGTTTTTGCCGTGTTGATCCGGAGTCCTTTTGCCTCCCCACTTCTTTTGGCTATGTCTAACATTTCATTTAGGTTGGCTGACCAGTAACACTGTGTTATTTGCGTAACGAATATTATTTACATGGCTTCCACCTACAACTATTCCTCTAACACCATCAATACTTATTATAATAATCTTTGAATATAAGCCAAACAGACAAAGCGAGAGTACGCACCCTTGTCTGACACCTTTTGATTGCTTTCCATTCCGATAGCTTACCGCCAATACACATTGGTGCTTCTTGATCCCAGTGCAGATTCCGGATAATGCGTAGGTCTTTGCCTTCGAAGCCTACGTGCACAGGCATTTGTATGAGAACTTCGTGTCGGACTTTATCAAATGTTTTCTCGTAATCGATGAAGCAAAAGTAGATATCTTGTTCGACTTCCATTGCCCGTTCAATAATTATGCGCAGGTTGAAATTTGCTTCACTTGCTTCAATTGCTTTACCGCTTCTGAAACCGTACTGTTTTTCAGCAATCTGTTCATCTATTTTCCTTTCTGTGTGACCGTGATTGATTTTCAGAATCACTTTCATCACTTGGCCCATTATACAGATGGTTCTGAGGTCTTTACACTCTTCAATTCCAGGCTTTTGGACCAGGGTTATGAAAGTTAAATTCTTTATATTGCTTTGTATGTTAACGGAATCATAAACTAGGTTGCACAACTCAGTCAGCTTTTTCAATCTCATTTCGCCTGGTTTGCACAACTGGTAGCATTTCCGCGGATATGTCATCGGGTTTCATAGCTTTTCCTTTTCCCGGCGTCTTTAGAGCGTGTTCGACCCCCTCAGTAGTACCGTTCTCCTTCCAGTGGGTCGGCTAGGTGTGGTCTGTTCTCATTTCTATCATCTGCAAACAATTCCCCAATGTACTCGACTCATCTGGGTACTACATCGTCTAGATCGGATAGTGTATTGCCTTGACATTTTTTTTTATTTTTTATTTTAACATCATTTTTCCGCAGTAATATGGTCTTAGTTGTAGTCCGCACTTGGGTAGGTTTTTACCTGTTTGATCCCATGTTTGAGCCACTTTCTAATTAGGATGTAGTCTATTTTTAGTTAGTTTTGTTTAAACGGCAGTACAACAAAGCAGTTTTCATGAGGTTTTGGGTTTCTCTGATCAATGCAATCCAGAAAGCCAGCGCAAAATGAAATGTAAGATAAGTTCTGAGGCTATTCTTTCTTCTTATTATTTTTACTCTAGCAATATATACTTTGAGACTGATATAAAGCAAGAAAACAAAACCGAATAAGGTCATCTTGATTACTTTAAAACTCAAAGTATTGATCAAGAAAATAACCAGATTATATCAGAGTCTAATTTTCAATTCCTTCACAAAATCATTGTCAGGAGAATAAAGTACATTTGAAAGAAAGGTATATATACAAGAAGTTTGTTGTGTAAAAAGTAATTAATTTTTTAGAAAGCAATCATGGGAAAAAGAAACAAAGATAGGTATAAAGAAGTTAAAACAATTGCATCTTTCGAGAGGCTTTTATTCCGCAATTTAAAGCAGGGCACTTTTCTTTTATATAAAAAGCCTCTTTGTATAAAAGAATGTTCCAGTTCTTTGAGTAGTCAATAATCGATGTATTGTCCTGTACGAGACTAATTTTGAAATCCATTGGGTTGACATCATTCGCTATTATGTTAAATAGTGAAAATAGATGGTCTACATTAGGGCAGTTATCTATGTGAGTTTTAATAGCAGAATCTGCAGGAGTTGCGTGTTCTTTTGTTCTTTCATACAAAGTTCTTTCCGTTTTGCCCATGTAGAAGCAACTGCATCCGGGGCAGGTAAACTCATAAACAACAGATGATTTTCTGAGTTTGTTTTGCTTATCCTTCATGTTTGTAAAGAAGGATAGTTTTGTAACAGAGTAACGCGTAACAAAGTCCACTTTTTGGTTCGTACAACGTCGCAGTTTCTTTAAACAACTTTTGAGTAATTGTTCACCTTTCTCTCCAGTGATGTGTATGAAAACGTTTGGAGCGTCTTTATTTTCTGTTGTAGCTGTGACGTCATTTGTTGGTTTGTCGCTTTTCAACATGCGTTTTAGAATGCTATTGACAACACGTTTCGGATGGCCATTCCAAGATGCAAATTTTTTAATGGTTTTACTTTCGTCTTTCAGTTTTTTATTTTGGCGGATTCTTTTTGCTCTAACGACAATAGAACGTACCTAGGATGTTTTCCAGTTCCACGGGGTGAAAGAGTCGATATTCACATACTGGCCCGTATGCGTATCCTATCGGAAAATTGTCAAACCTTCGGGACATATCTCCAGATCTAGAAAGTGCAGAGTTTCGTTTTCGAATATATCTACCGTGAATTTAAGGTTACTATCAAAACCATTGAAAGCCTCAAGAAGTTCCTCTTTGTCTGTGCGTTTTACCAGTAGCAATGTATCATTGACAAATCGGACGTAGAATTTTAATGTTCCATCATTAATCAGTTTGTCAGTAACAAGTTTCTCACATTCGACATGAAAGATAACTTCGAAGTAAACCTTTAACGTTTACCCTTTTTATTCGACCCTCCGGTTCTTTTCGCAAAAAGGAACCAACCTCCCAAACTTGGCCTTTTGAAACAATTTTGATTGTGGATCAACATTCTTTTATTGCCATCTTCGTCGTCATCATCATCATCATCACCATCATCATCATTGTCATCATCGTCATTGTCATCATTGTCATCATCATCATCATCATCGTCATGATCATCGTCATGATCATCATCATCATCATCATCATCATCATCACCATCGTCACCGTCATCATCGTCATCGTCACATCGTCATCGTCATCATCATATCGCACCCAAGGGATACAAAGGGCATACAGAAACAGCATCCACCATTCCGTCCTTAGACATTTCGTAAAGATCTTTTTTTTTCATTCGTCT
>RDPX01000186.1:1651347-1655784 GCA_003991215.1 Morbakka virulenta
TCCAGCCGTTCTATCCTCTTGTATAACATATATCTCTTTTTTAATGTAGTATTTTGTAGCAAAACACATAGACAAGCATCCATGTGGCTTTGATTACAGTTATTACAATTATTGTAACTATTACAGTTCTACAAGTTCAACCCTCTGCTTGATTTTGCTATATTTTGTCTTCCATAAATGTATGGCAATAGGGATGAGACTGCTAACAAACGGTGGTGGTTTTACTTTCAGGCAAAAAACATCGTTTTTTCACGGTTCACAAGAGCAAGAAAATTTGTTAATTAATTGTCTGGAAAATACATGGTGGGAATTTATTGTGAAGTCGTCCTTTTGTGTGAGGCTTACCTCAGTTTGTATTGATTTTGACGACATTTTTAACGATTGGACCAAAGTAAATGCCGTGAATGACAAATTTTGAATAGGTCTGCACCGATTTGAAGACGTTTGCATGACTTAATTGTCTACATATACTACCACTTAAGATAGCAGCGCAAAACCATTATCAAGATTGCTTTGAAATCATACCCTTTCTTGAGTGCGCCATCCCCCACCCATCCCACAAAGCTCCGTCTTTGAGGCTGAGGCTTCCACAACATTACGACTTCCCATTCAAAACAAGAACGCCAAATCCCATTGATAATAAAAGTCAAGTAGACAAGGGAAATTGTGAAATGATATAGAGCGGCTTTAAAATATAGTAGAAGAAAGACTTGTAAAAAGTGCAAATGAGCTCTAAAACTGGGCGTGTGATTTCAGCTGGAACATACTTAAGCCATGTTTAAGGTACTTGTTGAAACTCAGTTCGGTCATCACATCCTTTATACGCGTCATTCTTTCTATTTCCAAATACGCTCCCTTCAATTTCATTTTGAAGGTTCGGTTACAAAACCGATGTAGTTATTCTTTTAATGCTGATAGGTCAGCTGCCAGAGGAGATAACCGTAAACAATATGTTCTGTGGCTTGAATCCACTAAAGTAGATCATATGTTTTTCAATCATTTTTCAACACGTTTTTTCAGTCTTCTCATTCAATATATTTTTCACGATTATGCCAGTCTAAATAGTCTATCTGCTTCCGGTTATAAGTAGAAAGAGCTATTTTATTGGATTAATAGTTGACACTGTTTTTATTTCTTTTTGTTCAGAGATCACAAATGGAAAATATATTTTGTCTTGGAGGCACGAGTTATTATAACGTCAATAGCAGATTTTGTAAATAATGTAGTGAAAAGGTGCATTTTCAATGATAATTGGCAAAAAATAGACTGTAAGATAAATGAACCTGAAAACCAAATGCGTGAAGACCAAACAGAGAAAAGCACATCGCCACAATTTGGCTCAGGATCCTCTGCTTTTGCTTCGGTTCCATCGCCAGTAGAAAGAGACCAAGAAACAAATAATCCTGTTACTGATCAGATTCCAGTTTCTTCGGAGGATAGAGGTCTTTTCAGAGAAAAGTATTTAACGAAGACGTTCAATGATGCAGCTGCAGATGAAAGTGACACGGAAGTAGACGATGAAGTAGCAAAGTACACTTTTCAGAATGAAACTTGGAGTGGTCCTAGTTATGTGCCCTTCAAAGAAGAATTACCAAAACAAGGATTTTACAGAAAACGGAAGTTTTCTAATAGTTTTTCTGCATTTTCTTCGAAACATAATAGTAAGGAGGACAATGGTACTGAACCAGAGTGTTCCAAAGTAAAATACAACTCCTGTCATATGCACGTGCTATGTCAGCGATCAATATCTTTACCAAATATCAATGAAGAGAGAGTTCATTCGGTCAGTAAAAGTGCATGTGTAAAGGATGACATCAGTGTTAGATATGGGGCAAATGGATTTAAGGTTCCATGTGGGAAAGACTCCCGTGATCCCAGTACAAGATCTGTTGCCGCTTCCGGCAAGATATCGGGCTTATGCCCACCAAGGCTCATGCGATCAAAGTCACTCAGTGAGCCTTCATTGTGGCCTTCCGACGGAAAACCTTCGTTACCTACACGTTTAAAAGAGCATGGTTCTGCAAATTGTAATTCATTCCCTGAAAATAGTCAGACGGACAATGGCACAGAAACACGGCATATTAATGGTTTGTTGAACGATCTTTTTCCCGGGAGTAGTGTAAACTGTTTTTTTACCCCTTCAGTGCTAGATTTACTAGTGGCAATTAAGCGATTTTCTGCGATTGTAAAAGAGCTTCTAGAATTCGTCACACCTCCAATAGGACAGACGACATGTAGTCAAGATGCTTTCCTCGTAAGGTGTCAGCTGGGAGGTGAATTTTTTGAACGTTATACAAAAGTAAGTGTTTCTTCTTTTTTTTTATTGTTATATCTTCATCTGTATATATATATATATATATATATATATATATATATATATATAATATCACGACGCTTTTATGCGGTTTTATGATGTTATTTAGAGGATTTAGTTCGCTACAAGTGCCTGTGCTACGCCAGGGACATTGTCTGTGTTTTCCGTTGATCGATAAATGATATAAAATAGCACGTTTCTTGTATTTGCAGAAAAAATTGTTTGTGTATTTATGGATTTGAGCTTCGAGTTGAAGTTCAATTCTAATTATAATCCAGGTGTTGAGCGGTGGTGAAAATGTTTACGCCAAACAGTTTTATGTAGAAAATGCAACACGTGGTTGGTAGAGCTAGGTATGCCTGTTTCTGAGAAGCATTCGAAGCAATTCATATTCAACTTTCGTTACAGCATTGCTGACAAAAATAATGTGTGATTTTTAATTGTTCTGGTCCTCCAATCAAGAGGAACGTAAGGGGTTTTTTGCATACCCTCCTTGATTTCTCTTGGCTAATCACAGAAAGCAGAAGCCTGCCTTTGATCATCTCCTTCTTGTTGTTTTTTGGGATAAAATGCCTTTTGGGCTGCATTTTTCATTCAGGTTTTTAGCTGAGTGCCAACAAGAGTTTTAAACCAAAATTTGGTTTTAAATGTGATATTAAAGTATTGTGTGACATTAAATTTATTAATGTAACTAAACAGCTGTGAGTTATGGCATAAAAGGTAACTTAAGTTGTTATTATTGAATGCAACGGTAGATATTTGTTGGCAGAACAACCGTTGAGCAAGTTAACTCCATAATGCGACGGTGAACGTAATGGTGTGTGGCAAGGTAGCTTTACACTAATAGGAATAACTGTATGTGAGGACGAAAAAAAAGAGGGTCATTGCAGAGGAGCCTTTATTTTATCATGAAAGAGAGAGGAAGATAGAAATAATTATTATATTCATACCTTAATAAAGATGTTAATATCGATTACGGTTCAATATTTCGTGATTATTTTTGCAGTTGCAATTTTTTTTATGTACGAATCTATAATGTTTTTACCTAAATGTCGTGTGTGTCTTACTCTAAAAACCTTAGCTCGCCTTAGATCATTGGGGTGACTCGGTAAGCAATTGTATAAATATGCAAGATAAGGAAATATAATAATAATAATAATAAATAATAATAATAATAATAATAATAATAAATGGGTAGACGGAAAGTGCCCAGACCAGCAGGTCGCCTGGCAATTCCTCAGGGAGCAGCGCCCTTGCCCTAGTCGAGCTGGGTAAACCTGGCGGGAACAGTGGGAAAAGTTGAGCTTGTCTTAATGGCCGGCTTAACTTAGTACTACCTAGTACTGTTGGAAAGGGACATTGACCGCCTACCCTGTGTAGTCAAATTCCCTGATAATTACACCAGGCACTAACTATTATTCTCAGCAAATGGCGTAGCGTCGTAAGACGTATGACCTCTGAACTTAATTGATTGGTGAGGTACACGAACTAGTTTTGCCTGGTAATTATGAATTGGCTAGATCAAACATTCCCTCTCAAACCCCAGACTTGCCAGTCAGTTGCCTGACCTTAACCGGTTGTGCATGTCCCGAAAGGGCTGACACAGGATTACACGTGTGACACGGGATTACATGATGGTGATTACATGTATGAAGGGATTACATGATGGTGGCAAGGATTGTGGATGTGTTTTTGTTCGCTCTTGTAAGTATTTCGATTTTTCACGTAAAGAAAGCAAGTTTTATTACACCTGATGGAATAAGTATTACCTTCAACGTAAAGGAGATATATTTCACTGGCTATGAAACTCATTTATGTTCAAGCTTATGGCTAAATAGTAAAAACTTTCTAAAATCGACAAGACACACACCGAAAAATATTTTGGTCTTGTTGCTACTTCTAGCTGGTGATATAGAGTCGCGACCTGGGCCAACTCTGAATTTGTTTTCTCATAAACGCGGATTTAAAATATTACATCAAAACATAAATGGAATATATAAGAAAATTGACTCGGTGAGAATTCTTTTACAAGACAAGAATATTCAATGTTTTGGTTTCACAGAAAGTCATCTTAACAGCTCTGTTACGGAGGCAGAGATATCTGTAGACGGGTATCGTATCGA
>RDPX01000187.1:0-60990 GCA_003991215.1 Morbakka virulenta
ATGTATTGATAGCTTTGAGTTTATTCCTGCCTTTAGACGTGATCCAAGAACTAGTCTGGTTCGTCGTAGATATTCCTTTCCAAATTAATCCTTCATTTCTCTTTCCTTGATCTTATCATACTCTAGTATTCCCAGATACTTGTAACCTTCAGACGTGACCTCACTAACCTTTTCGTTACTGGGTAACTTGATTCCTTCGGTTTTGCAAACTTTCCTACGCTCAAGCACCAGAACCCCGCATTTCTTAATCCCAAACTCCATCCCAATATCTTTACTTATCATTTCCACCGATGATAATTATTAATTATCAATTATTATTATTATTATTATTATTAAATAATTTTATATGATGCAACTTTCAGAATATATACAATACTGCGATCAATAGCTGTCCTGTAAATAAGTAAATAAGTAAATAAATAATAAACAATAAACAAATCTAGTATAAAGTAACACATGGAACTTGCGTAGGTGTCCACAAAAGGAAAACAAAAACCCCTTTAATAACAAAGGTGTATAACAAAATAAAAAAAATAACATGTACAAATATATTGGCATTTATATACAAGTAACTAGGGCATAAAGAAAAAAAGTTGTTAAAAAAAGTAGATAAAACAGCCTGTATAAAATTCTAAGACAAAGCTATGTGTCTTGTGTGTTTTATATATGTTCTGAGAAGCTTCTTTGCTTTATCCCCGAGTCAGAAACTTTAGTTTTATTGTTTACAAATTTTGAATCCCATAAGTGCATGGCATGGAACTATAACTTTAACCTTTTTGTTATTTACGCATTATGGTTCTTATTGTAAACAAAACTTTTTAAAATAAAATTTGTTGTAAGACCAGCACATTTTGGTTTGAAGGAAAACACGGAAACGTTATCATTGGACGGATGCTAAATTTTCTCAGAGGTTTTATGAGGAAAATAGTCAAATAGGATCTGGCAAAGCAAAATTTACTCCAGCTGACCTTCGGGCACGGGTGCATCTGCCAGGATCAGTCTGGTAAATGGAGGTTCTGATAATTTCAAGGGAGCAACCCACCCCCCCCCCCCCCACACACACACACACTACAAATTGCACAAGGTACAAATAGCGACCTCGTTGTCACAGCTGTAAATGCAGCTTGACAAAGAATTCACTGGTATTGTATAAACTGAGCCAACTTATAAATATGTAAAGGAATAAATAAATATGAACATACTTCCGTCTGTCGTATCCAAATATTTTTCTTATTTCACTTGACACATCCAAGGACGCTTCACTATCATCAATGAAATCGTCCATATCATCCTCTTCTTCATCATAATCGTCATTATCGTTATAATCGTAATAATCATAATCATCCTCAGGTATCTGCTCCCCTCCGTATTTCGAACGAAACATCATTCGCTTTTTTTCAAGTTCTCTTTTCTCTCTTTCAAGGTCCATATCGATATCACGTAATCGTTTTTGACCAGGAATCACTCGTGATTTCCCATTACGAAAATTCTCAGGAGGCAGTGGCCTTTTAAAACTAGATTGTTGGTTTCCTCGTCGATCATAGTTGCCTATCGTTTTCACTGTTTCTGTCACTAAAGTACATTTCTCTTGTTTTCGTTTAAGCGGTTCTTGCTTTCCTTGTCCTTCAGCTACGTTTGAAACCCTCTTCAATGATGACGATAAATTAGGATTGCTTCGTTTTCCAGTGTCAAAACCATTTTTGCTATTTCGATCACGACTATCCTTGGTTCTTCCTTTTTTCTTTGACTTGTCGTAATCGTATTCTGGATCTACAGTTTTGGTCTTTTCTTTCTTCTCTTGTATTGTTTCTTTCTTTGGTTTTTGCACTGTGACTGGTTTGTTTGCTTGGTCTTTAGCCATCTGCATTAACTCACTGAAACTCAATCCTGTTTTTTTAGCTGAATTTGCCCTTGGCTTTTTCTTCTCCGTTTTTTTCTCTTGTTTTAATGGTTCATAAGATATATCCTTCTTTGGTCGCATAATGTCTTTGTTTGTTTCTCTACTTGCTTCTGTATTGTTTCTGGGATTTCTATGGTCATTTCTTTTTGATTCTTCAGCAGAGCAATTACTACTCTTACTAGTTTTTTCATTCTGTTTCTTCAAAGTTTGTTTTTCTATCTGTTTTGTATTTATTTGCTTTCTACTACCGTCACTCAATTGACCTGATTTTCTCACTTCACTTCCTTTTTTCTGTAAAGTAGTTTTGGAGTTGCTTCTAACTTCCCTAGATGCACTCGACTTTGACTCCGCTCCTTTTTTGCTTCCACCATCAACTCTTGCAAGTATCCTTTCTTGCCTTGCTTTGAGGTCTGCATCTAATAACGAAAACCACAGGAATTAAAAGTTAATTTATCTCAGCTAATGGTCAACTGGTATTTTAATGGATACAAATATCTACAAAAATGTCCCTTGTTTCATTAATAATTACTATCTGTGAGTGTCATCAAAGTAAATGAGCAAATTATATATTAGTCGACGCACGACGCTCGCTGCTCTTGTAATGGATTCAGCACTCTGGCCCAGCGCAATCTCAAACTACTGGTTCTGCGCATGCCCAGCAGTGTCCAATATGAATGACAACTAATGGTGGTCTTTGTACATAATTAATACATTCACATCCCCGAAGTTGTACCGATAAGCTGTTGAACAGCGAAATACGCGTCTTGATTGAAACATATACATATGTCTGTCTAGTATGGTGAACGACAAAAAAATCAACAAAACTTAGTTAACTGTCAGCTTCATGTTCTCACAACTGTCAGCTGAAGAAAAAGTGTAGCTGACGATTGTGAAAACATGAAACTTACAGTTCTAAACTAAGTTTTGTTGACTTTTTTTGTCGTTCACCATATGATAGCTCAAAAATTCTTATATTATTGAGCACTGTCGATAGCTAATAATTACTTCGATACTGGTATACGTATGTAGATAAGTATGTATGTATGTATGTATGTATGTATGTATGTATGTATGTATGNAGTTGTACCGATAAGCTGTTGAACAGCGAAATACGCGTCTTGATTGAAACATATACATATGTCTGTCTAGTATGGTGAACGACAAAAAAATCAACAAAACTTAGTTAACTGTCAGCTTCATGTTCTCACAACTGTCAGCTGAAGAAAAAGTGTAGCTGACGATTGTGAAAACATGAAACTTACAGTTCTAAACTAAGTTTTGTTGACTTTTTTTGTCGTTCACCATATGATAGCTCAAAAATTCTTATATTATTGAGCACTGTCGATAGCTAATAATTACTTCGATACTGGTATACGTATGTAGATAAGTATGTATGTATGTATGTATGTATGTATGTATGTATGTATGTATGTATGTATGTATGTATGTATGTATAAAGACATACACAGACACATACAGAACTGCCTTTAGATATGTCGGCTAGTTGCGAATATACTAAATAAGCAGTCCTCGACAAAATTGCTGGGGTGCCCTTTGGTAAAGCATTGCATACAAAGCCACCCGTATCTCGTGCTGGGATACGCGACGATCCATTTTGGAAGCAGAAATAAATATACTGCTGGGAAGTTAATTTTGATAAACTGATGTCTCAGTTTTCTGTACCGTTTTACCTAGCAGATGAACTAGCGACAGTCATTGATGGGCGAATTCTACCTCTATCGCTGTGGCATGGCTCCTATGGTATTCCTGGCAGGTAGTATAGTATTTTCGCTATCACAAAACACGACCAGTTTCGATATCAGCTCCACCTTTAAAGCGCATGATTTTCTGTCTTTATATACCGGTATTCTTGTCGAAAGTTCTTTTACTTCCTCTGCAGTGGATGTTCTATTTCCTCTTGGGCGAGAATTTTCTGATGTCAGGTGCAAGAAGAGGGTATTCCTACAAAAATACCATAGAGTTTTGGTACCCTGAACTGTCAATCAGTCACCTCAGACTTCTCACGAGATAAGTTCAACAGACACATCTACAAGCTACCAATTGCTTCCATCTAAGAACATCGTTACTTTCACCAAGAAGGCGACCCAGATGTAATCGCTCATGACATTTGGAAAAGTATCCTTTTCACAGGCTAAGAATTAAAGAGCAGTTTAGGTAGAATTGTGGTTAGGGTCTTAGATTTATAGTTTACAGAGGTTTACACGAAAAAGCCACGGTAGAAACTTTACGTTCCGACTTCCCACTCATTCTCGGATTGTACGAAGCGGATGGGCTTGCCGTTTTTTCCAATGTTAACAGCCAAAGCTGGATCGCCTAAGGATGGCTCCAATGGCTTATTTAAGAACTGAAAATAACCCCCGAAACTAGCCTGGCCGAAACAAACTATGTAAGCGTGACATTTAATCCCGTGACTAAAAAATACTCTCTGCAGAGCAAACAAATTTCAAGCCCTTGTTAATTAACGCAAATTCCAACCAGCTTCCATCAGTTATAAAACCGCTAACTGAAATGGTGAGCAAAGCACATATCTTGCGTTTTAAGGTATTAAGTTTAAAGTATCTAAAACATCTGTCTAGTCGATCTTTCCCTATAGCTTTCCAGGAGACCACGTGAGTTGTTTTAACGAAACAGCTGGAGCAATCCTTTTTTGGAAACCGCTAGAAACGAGGCGAGTTGCAGACCCAACATACCGTAACTATTCGATTTAACGCACCCTACTTGAATAAGCGCACCCTTTGAAACCCAAAAAAGTTAATAAGCGTACTCTCTCAATTAAGCGCACCCTCTTTGGCAGATTTCCTTTTCAACAGCCGTACCCTTTTTTTCAAAGTAAAAAATTGAAGGTCAAGAATAAAAGCACTAAAACATATATTTTAGCGAGTATATTCTATTATGTTTTTAACATCATGTGCGTAAATAACAATGTTCATATGTTTACAGATATTTTTGTATTTGTCAATTTTATTTTTGAACTTGATGAATGTTGAAATTGATATTTTAGACGTATAGTGCTTTACAAGTTGCCTGACTTTTCCAATAAGCGCACCCTTTAGAGTCCCCAGAATTATTTAAGCGCACTGTCCACTTAATCGAATAGTCACGGTAAGTCTGAAAGAAATTCATGCAGATTACACTGGTTCAGAGGAAAATGAAATACCAGTAATATCCGCCAGGGAAATCTGGAGGAGGCCATGTAAGAATTGATACACCATGAACTGTTATGATATGGATAAGGATAATTTTTAGTTGAAACAGAGGATCTATAAAATTCAGAGAACTTCAGTAGAAATTTCACATTGTATTTTATTTCAGTAGTTGTTGTTGCTTTCTGTCTGTCTTGTGTTAGACATTTAATTTGTCTATTATGGCGAGTGGATAAAACGACGTTTACAAAACTATTATTATTACCATTACACTAGTTCTATATTATATCACATGATACTGTATTTGTAATATACTATACTACAATATACTATAATTTATTTGTTACTATACTATATTTGTTATATAATATACCATATGATACTACTTCATACTATACTATACTCTACCATCCTATATTTACTTTACTCAAATAAACTATTATTAGTATAAAACTCAAAAATCACTATTAAAGTAAAAATTATTTTGGTCAAATACTATTTCAATGCCAGTTGACTAGACCAAAGGCACCAGAATAAGAAAGCTGAAAGGAAGTGTGTTTTTTATCCAATACTAAAACAGAGAAACTATTGAGAAAGTACACTAAGCAATACTATTTATTTATTTGTTTAATTATTTATTTATTAATTTTAAATATTTATTTATATGTTTGAAAAATACATGTTATACCACTTGGATATAAAATACTACCCCAGTAACACACTGGAATATGTGATACTACACTACATTATACTATGCTATACTACTCTAAGCAACTGGTGTAATATGCTGAATAAGATAAACGTTAGTCAGTGAAAAAGGCCTTTTTAGTACCAGCACATCTGTAACAACAATAAGAGGAGCCATGGCTTAATGGTTAGTGCAACTGCACCGCAACCAAGAATTCCAGGTTCTATTCCCCAAGCGGGTGACTTTGGAAATTCACAAAAGAAAAAGCCATTGGTTGGTGTCAAGAAGGGCATCTGGCCAACAAATTTCTCGCTGCCAGCAAAAAAAGGTCCCTTTGAAGCATCCAACACATGCCAGCGTGTAAAACGGACATTAAACTGAATATTATTATTATTATTATTATTATTATTAGTAGTATATGTGTTACTTCTGTAACACATATACTAAAATTGGAACGATACAGAGAAGATTAGCATGGTCCCTGCGCAAGGATAACACGCAAATTCGTGAAGGGTTCCAAATTTTTTAATCAATGTCAACTCTACAAGGAGCTTAATGGCAATGCACATAAGATGGAATCCTCTGTTCCTAATGCAGACGAGGCAAGAGAGTTCTGGAGTATTATCTGGTCCGAGGAAAAGGAACACGACAAGGAAGCAAGTTGGTTGGGTGATGTAGGGGAAAAGTTTGCAGACGTAGAGAAACAAGAGGACATTATGGTGTCTCTGCAAGATGTTAAGGCAGGGATAAGAAAGATGGCAAACTGGAAAGCCCCTGGACCTGACTGGGTCAGAGGTTACTGGTTCAAAAAGTTCACCTCGCTACACTTGTCAATTGCAACAACTCTGCAGGAGTGTTTGACGTCAGGCGTGGTACCCGACTGGATGGTCAAGGGGAGGACAGTTTTAATCCAGAAAGATTCTGGAAAGGGGACAGCAGCTAGTAACTATAGGCCGATAGCTTGTCTACCATTGATGTGGAAGCTGCTCTCTGGAATCTTTGCTGAAAAGATCTACGGTCATCTTGTAAATAATAATCTTCTTCCTGAGGAACAGAAGGGATGCAGGAAGAAGTCACGTGGCACGAAAGATCAATTGATGATCGATAAGGCAATTTTGCACGAGGTCAGGGCTATGAAGAGAAACCTTAGCATGTGCTGGATTGATTACAAGAAGGCATATGATATGGTCCCTCACAGTTGGATTTTGGAGATGCTGGACATGGTTGGAGTTGCAGAGAATGTGCGGAGTTTGCTGAAAGGAAGTATGGCTGAATGGAAGACAGTACTGACGGCTAATAATGAGGTGCTTGGTGAAGTTAACATCAATCGGGGAATATTCCAAGGTGACTCCCTTTCCCCTTTGATCTTTGTTATTGCAATGATCCCGCTGAGTATTTTACTCAACAGAGAGAAGCTTGGATATTTCTTCGGTCACGGTAGGGTGTTGGTCAATCATTTATTGTTTATGGACGACTTGAAGCTATTTGGACGGAGTAAACGTGAGTTGGAGGCATTGGTCGAGGTGGTGAGGGTTTACTCTAGGGACATTGGGATGGAGTTTGGGTTAGATAAGTGTGCTGTTTTGGAAATTAGACGAGGTGAAAGGGCTGAATGTGAGGGAATCGAGCTACCGAGTGGGGAGTTGATGAAGGAGGTTGATGAAGATGGGTACAAGTACCTGGGAGTGCTAGAAGGGGCGAAGGTAATGCAGAAGAAGATGAAGGAGAAAATTGGGAATGAGTACCTACGACGTGTGAAATTGCTGGCAAAGTCGAGGTTGTATGCTGGGAACTTGGTTCGCGGCATCAATGCGTGGGCAGTTAGTGTTGTCCGATACAGCTCTGGAATACTGGATTGGTCTGATGCTGAGCTACGTAAACTTGATACCAAGACAAGGAAGATTTTAACGATGAATGGTGCTTTCCATAGGAATAGTAGTGTAGATCGTCTGTACATCGGAAGAAAGGATGGGGGTCGTGGCCTGATCAGCGTTGAAGATTGTGTGAGGCAGGAAGAGTTAGGGTTAGAAGAGTATGTACATGCTACTGAGGAGACGAGTTTGGAACAGGTGGCTGGAATGATTATGCATGGAAGGGAGACAAAGAAGCATTACAAGACGAGAGTGGTTGAGGAGAGAAAGGAGAGATTGATGGAGAAGGCTCTGCATGGTAGGTTCTTTCGGGAGATGGATGAAAATGCAACAGAGAGATCAGTACAGTGGGTTAAGGGTGGTTTCCTTGCAAAAAGCACAGAGGCATTTGTGTTTGCTGCTCAAGAGCAAGCATTGAGGACAAGGTTGGCGCAGTCGAAGTGGGATGGTGGTGTTAGTCCTATGTGTCGCATCTGCGGAATTGAATCTGAGTCAGTTTGGCATGTTGCGTGTGGGTGTAAGGTACTGGCTCAGAAGGAGTACAAGAGGCGACATGATAGGATGGGATTGAGAATATATTGGGAGCTGTGCAAGAAGTATGGGTTGAAATGTGCGGGGAAATGGTTTGAAGAGGTGCCTGACAAAGTTAGAAAGAGTGAAGATGGTAGGTTTGAAGTTTGGTGGGATAGATCAGTGGAGACAATGCAACAGGTGGAATGTAATCGTCCGGATGTTGTTGTTGTTGACCGCACTAAGAAGAGATGGCTGGTTGTAGATTTTGCTGTGCCTTCCGATCGAAATGTGACAGCTAAAGAAGAAGAAAAGGTCACTAAGTATTCTCCCTTGGCCCAACAAATCCGAAAGTTACATAGTGTATGTATCAGCATTGTCCCAATTGTCGTGGGAAGCTTAGGAGTGGTGACGAAGTGCTTGGAGCGCAGTTTGAAAGAGTTGGGCATCCCTGATGTCTTGGGTGGACTCCAAACATCTACCATCATTGGAACTACCAACATATTGAGGAAGGTGCTTAACCTCTAAAGCTACTGGTCGGTAGCCGGGGTTAAGTTTTCTCGTCCGGCAGGTGAATACCATCTTCCTGTGCGGGCTGTCATGCTGGACATGAACTTTGTTTATTATTATGATGATGATGATGATGATGATGATAATGATGATGATGAAGGGCACTGTCTGAGCCCCAATTGCTGGGCGGAAATGACATTAAAACTAAAAAAAAAACACAAAAAAACCCCATCTGTAACAACAAGAATTTTGTCTTCCACTAGACTTACCTCTTTTCATCTTTGCTTCCTTTTCTTTTTTTGCTAAAAATGCTTTTACTGCACTGTCAGAGACTTGGTTTTTGTCTCCTTTTGAACGAAGTAACTTGTCCCGTTCAAACTAAAGAAAACCAATAAAACTAAAATGAAATCTTATTTGCTAAATCAATTCTTGTCACTTTCATGATTTGTCAGTAACATCTTATGAAGAGATCATTTTAATGACAGTGGAAATTGAATGTGCCTTAAACTGGGGTCAAAACAGTGCCTATGGCTATTATGGTCACATGCTCTAGTTACTATGCCATGGGTGCTATGTTCTTAAGCAGAACATTTTTTGTAACCACCATTTACATGTGTGCTATATTTCTCAGATCTCCATCGTTGGTCCTCTCATCTCTATTACACATATTGGACTAAGCTTCATCTGGAACGACATTCTTTCCAAGGTCAGACCAACTGATTCCTAACAAACTTCAAGTGCAAGGAAATTGTGAATAAAAAATAAGAGCGGAAAGTATTTAAAAGTGTGGGGAAGTAAAACAACGTGTGTAATGAACTGGCATAGAACTGAAACTAACTGGTTCTATAGCAACAGGCTCTAAAAAATGACCAGTGGGCACTACATTCTTAAAAAGATCATTTTAAAAACAATATCCTTTACCTAAGTGTGCCATTCTTTTCCCCAAGATTTAGATTTAAAATAAATTTCAAACATAAAATATCTTGCCCCAAACAGAAATAAAGGGATGAACCTGCAACAGAATGATATATTATAAAAATGATCTATATCATACTGTTTTCACAGATCATTTTGTTACACACATTGCTCTTTGACTTTAACTATCAGTCACCAAATATAAATCTACATAAGTAAGGCTGTGTAACAAGAATGGTTTTATTCCTAAGAAAATGGAAAACAGTGCCAATATGGATCAAAAGAGATGATTTGGGATTTAAATGAAATGCAAATAGATTCTTAAATACATGTAAGAGCATTATCATGTCACGAGTTGTAAGCTTTTCCTGAGCTACATCTTGAGAGAACGTCTCCATTGTCAGGCTAATACTTTGGCAGTGGGGGCCTACTTGTAGGCAGGGATCAAGTTGTTTTAAGGAGTTGCTCAACACCTATGTTGTGTTTCTTGTTTCTTTCTTTAGTGCTGGAAGCCATATTTCTGTAAGGGTGTAGGATATGCTATTGATGTGATTGCTGTGGTGTAGGGAATTAATTTTTTCTTTTATTTTCATTTTCAATTTCATTTCTTTCATTTTTCTAGTTGTTGTGTAGATGTACTTCTGTAATTTTTTACTTTCCTAGTCAAAGGTGTGATATTGTTTCCAGCAGTGCTAGACTATGTCATGATTCTTGATGTTTTTGAATATTGCATTGTCAGTGACACTCCAACAACACAATATTCAATGCTCCTTCTTTACTACATCCATATTAAGTAAGATTCTGTCAAAAACAAAGGACTCAGTCCCACTTGAAGCGAGGAACAATGTAGTTAACAGATTACAATGTAAGGACTGTGCTGCCTCCTACATTGGCAAAACAAAGTGTTCCTTGGGTCAAATTTACAGCTTCAATATGAATATGTTAAAAATAATGTAATAATACTTTACATACCTTTTTCAAGTTATAGGACTGATTATCCTTGGCTAAACTCAAGAGATTTTTGAAATCCATCTTATGACTTACCACAAAATAATCCTAAAAACATGAAATTGAAATCAGTTATGAAAAGACAACAAAAAGCAAAAACTTTAGATACATTGAAGATAGAAAGCCAAAATGAGAAGTTCTTTGCTCTTTTTGCTTATTTATTTTACTTATTGTATTCATTTATTTTTTAATTGACAATTTATGTTTTAATCCAGCCTGGGAGAAAACTGCAAATGGGTACAAACGAAAGTTGAGTCATAACTACCAAAAAACTCATGTGTACTGTAATGATAAACAATGGCAATATACAAAGTAAATGATACATGACTAACTTAAAGACTGATGTGGAATGTAAGAAGGCAAATATGTTGTCAGCTAAAAAAACTGTATAAGAATACACTAAACATATATGCAAATTATATGAGGCTGGCAGGCTAGATTGTACACTCAGTGTTACAAAAATGTAGATAGGAAGTGACAGTAATATCAGAAACAGATTAGACTAGCAACTCAGAAATGAATATGGATATCCATTTGTCATTCTTCTCTAGTATTTGTCACTATTTCTTATAATTGCCAACCTTTTAAAAGTATATTTTAATATTTTCTGTATTTTTCACTATTTTGTATGGTTTCCTGCTATTTCGAACTATATTTTAGAGTTTCTTACCAAACCCTTCTATTTCTTGCTTTTTCTTACTTTGTCTAACTATTTCCTATTCTATCCTACTATTTCTTTCTTATTCCCCCCCCCCCCCTCGCCTAAATTCATCCAAAAGAAATATCTGTAAACATAAATGATACAAGTGGGAATGCAAAATTAATTTAACTCTATGCAAAAACAAATCAGGTCACTGTGTAACAAAAACTAGTTTAAATAATGGGTGACTTTAGTAGCAGAATACGTACAGAAAGAAATTAATACATAGAAACCATTGTACACTTAAAAATTGGCAAAATGTAATGGAATATGGAAAAAAATCTACCTTTAAAAGAGATTATGCACAACAAAGAGTTATTTCAACAACTGTACTGCACTATGATAAATGTGGACACATCCAGTTCAATGTCACAAAGCTTGCATAGACCATAACCTGATGAGAAAAAATGAAGATATTTGGTGCTTAATATGAAACTCTCTGAGAATTCTACCTTCAATACAACCAACAACATTATACTGACAAGAAAAAAATTGAAGTCAAGACAAGTGGACTAAGCATATGGTATACTAAAGCTTTCGAAAACTCAAGGATGGGCAAATAGGAGCCATGTTCAGCAGTGACAGTAGTTCAGAAAGACAAGTGAGAGGAAGAGTATGAATGGTTTGATGTAACTGACAAGCGATACTGTGGGTAAATATAATTTTATGATTAATGCAAAGCAGACTGGACCCCAAGGTTTCTGGAATCCTGTCAACTTTTTTTGAGACCAATAATAACATTTGCTCCCTGTGTTGTCTGAGCCATCTACACATGGGAGAAAAATCTGTTTCATGACTCTGCAAGTTTCCTTGCAGCACTCCAAACTGAGGAATATCTATTGACTGATACAATTGAATTGCCACACAAAAAGAATGTTAGAATACAAGATGTTGATTATCTAAAACTTCAAGAAGACTTGATTTCAACAAGGCTGTGAGTCAGAAGAAAANTTTTTGCTCATCCTGACAAGCCCAACAGCACTGCCCAGAAAAACTTATTTGCAGCAAAGTATGTCCAACTTCTCTGCTTTGCATTTCTTTGCTACTTTTGCAAACTTCCTGATGTCCTCCTTTGTCCTATGCTCCAGTAATGATACTCCACATATCCATCATAGCATTCTCATTTCAGTTGACTCCAAAAGCCTCTCCTCTGCCTTTTTAAGTGCTAGTGCCTCCATTCCATACAGCATCACTGGTCTTATCACACTTCCATAGATTTTCACTTTCAGCTTAATTGCCATCTTCTTGTCACATACTACTCCACTAACATCTCTCCATTTTAACCAAGCTTTATTTATCCTTCCTCTCACTTCTTCTTTGCTCAACCACATTCGTCCACGATCGTACAAAACTTCTCCACTTGCTTTATTGCTTGCTTGCAATGGTCTCTTACATCAACCACATTTCCTCCTTCCTTTGATGATACCAGCACTTCCATCTTCCTACTGTTCACTTTCAGTCCTTTCCTTTCCAACTCTCCCTGCCACCTTGTCAACCTTTCTCTAACAATTCTTACACCCATTGAATTATTTTGTTATGCTGACTACTGTGCTAGCTACCCCTGTTTACTTTCTAAATGGGAATCATCCGGATGACTTTTTTGGTCAGAAAAAACTAGTTGTAAATTGACTTTCTGACAGAAGTTTTGAGATTCTTGATAGTTAACATAGCAATAGAAAGGAGTGTGACAAGACTGAAGGGATTTTAACATCAGAGAAAAATGTGCATTGGCAGGGAATATAATGAACAACATGAGGAGTAATAACAACATATGTTACATGACTATCTTCACATGAAGGGGGAATAAAAACAGTTCTGAAGTGATAAGTGTTTAGTGTGAGTAGTGAATGCTGTGCTACAGGACACGAGGCTTCACTGGTTTGAAAATGTGAAGAGAAGGGGAAGCAACAAGGCAAAAGGATTGGTTTCTACCCCCAGAGATTTCTGGTTGAGAATCAACAGGCATGGGGAAAAGGAAACAGTGGGAAAGAACATGGAAAAGGATGCTGAGGTGTGTCATTTTTGTCTACCACTTTTCCTGTTGTGAAGTTCTGAACTCTGCTCTATTATTTACTTGTGTGACTATTTACTCAGAAAAATATACAGTGTTTAAAATTATTAACTCTGTAAGCTCAATAAAAGCTTCATAAATAGGAACTTTATCACATCATGCATTGTACTTTGTCAGTGCAAAATTCCAGTATTTAATCCCTCAAATATCAGTCTACTAAAAGTAACTTCCCGCATCTGCTTTACATTTCCAGTACAGCTCTTTGTAGTGACAGGGAATGTTATTTTCATAATGTGGTGGTATATCTATCTTGTGTTTGTTGTGCTTCTTTACCTGACAGTTTAAACCATATCTCTGAAAGAGTGTAAGATATACTGTTAATGTGATTCCTATACTAAAGGTATTGGATAAATTCTTTTAATTTTTTTGTCGTTAATTAGGTTTCCTTGTTTTATTAGGTAATCTGTATGCAAGCTGTATAGTTCAGAATATTGTACCTCAAAATTGAAGATTTGCCTGAAATAGAATGAATGGGCAATGGTGTTTGAGGATCACATTGAAAATAAGCACAACTATTAATTGCTTATGTGTTATTCTCGGTCACTGTGGAAATGTATATTTGTATTACTTTTATCCAATAAACAATAAAATTCAATGTGGGGTGTCAATGATAATGATAATGGGTAATGTACAGCGAAGCAACCCATGAATCAACAAATGTACCACAGTGGAACTTTAAGGGCAAAAAGGAATGTGCAAGCACTGGCAAAAATTGGATAAGTTCTATCAATGAGGATTTGGAATGTGAGAATATCTGCTTGTGAGCTGTTACAGTTACACATGTGTCAAAAGTGTCCATGATCCTAAAGTAAATAATTGAGTGATGACTTTCATTTAATTTTATTGATGACTATTAGGAGGCAGATAAGTACAATACTTGTCCTGGTGGCACCTTGATGCTGATCAATTAGGTTCTCCTGTACCATTGAAGAAATCAATCTTACTGACCCTGTGATTTCCAATCTGGCTCGTCTTTGATTTGGAGAAGGTTTTTGGATGTTGTGTAACCTGGTGGGAAAGACTGTTTCTAGTTTCTTTACAAACTGATCTGCTTGTGGGCTGCTTGTGCCCTTGAGTACCACCTTGCTAGTATGTATATATGATACCCAGAAAAAGTCCTAGGAAACCTCAAGTGATAGGTTAACAACTGTTGGGTTTATTTCATAAATGAAAAACCAAGCAGGAAATGTGCATCTCCAATACCCCTATATTCTGGAAAAAAATTCCCAGTGCAACCTATGTACTTTGTTCACTGGTACATACTGGAGAGGCATTACTGTTGGTTCTGAATATTCACTTTTTTGGTGGTGAAAGGAGGTTGGTTTCTAGTTTCATGAAACTGGGTCAACCTCATCAGGGTGGTCTCCAGCTCTGCCTCCAGCAGCTCACACAACAACAAAAATAATACTTGTACTTCTTTACTGTTTATTCATTTAGATAGCAAGCTGCTTTTATTATTTTATATTTCTGTCTGTTATTTTCTTGTGTATCTTATCATAAAAATAAAAAAGTTACTAGTTAAAATATCCAAGCCATAAAAAAGAGCTACCAAAATTTGTAATCTAAAAAAACAAATCCTAATAAACACTGAATACTCAAACGAAAAAGTTAGTTACAAAAAAAACATGTTTTGGGGCTTGCATGCATACGAGTTAGTTTACTCTAAAAAATACATTCTGTACAGCTAAAAATACCTTCTGAAATTTAAAGGTGTCTTTGTGTGGAAAAGCATAGGCTGTGACGTAACTAAAAATATCCTGTAGTGTTAAAATAGAGGTCAAACAATCCAGCGCTGTCAGCCAGCATTCATTATAACTTCCAAAGTGTATTACAATAACAGGTCATTCAACTTATTTCTTTAATACAATTCCCTAATTTCAATTAATGTGACATAAGCATCAATTCAAAACAAATCTCATTCATTGTCGATTGAACTAGACATGGGCTAAACATGGCGATAAGAACGGAGTTGACACCTAGAATATAGCCAACTTCCCTAAAATACATCCACACCCAGACATATCCAATACCAATTAAACCCATGTACCAGCTGCTGACAGGCATTGACACTTCAACGTTAATACGTCTGCTGTTCGACTATTCCTAAGTTAAGATGAACTATTGCTCGCTTGCAGTTGCCAATGGCCGATCAGAGTATATTCTGTCGAGAAGTAAACTCTAATAGCCTTTAGTTAATATACTGATTCAGAACCTACTTTGGGACATTACTGTTAATTTTTTATGGTGGCCGCAGTATATATTTTTACCAGGTTTGGTACCGGCGCAAAAAAATATTAGACAAAATTGACATAAATTAGATTATCGAGCACCTCTGAAGTCTGAAAACTTATCTCAAATAATTGCATTTGAAATAACAAAGTACAACTAGAAGAACTGGTAAATGTATTCAATTAACTACAATAATTTCACCTTTTTACTAATCCGACAGTAGTATGTAATTCTGTCTGAAAATGCTGAACATCAATGTTGATCTTTTACTTATCTAAGTTTCGAAGTTGAGAAGAGTACGTTTTTGAAATCTGGGTACAAAGAGCACTTTGCTAGTATCCAACTGCAACGAAAACCCTAACTCATTAAAGAAGTGCTTTAATAGCTCAGTGGTAAAGCCTGTAATATCATTACCTTGTCAAAAAAACCCAAACCAGTCTCAATTAAATCATGTACTAAAAATTTTACCTTGAAGTTAAGACCAACTTAGACGAAGATACGCCAGACAGGCCAAAGCACAGCTCAAGAAAGAAAGGCAGTTCGATGTCCTCAGACAACACTGCTACTTTAAATGGTGTTAATCTCCTTTTTTCATGTCCTGTTTCAGGAGGATCATCATGTGTTTCCTTCGTCTTTTAATATTGTTCTTCCTCAGCTGTCAGGTGAAGAACCCTCAAAGACTGTGTTGACGAAATTCAATTTATGATTATGAAAATGAGGCAATTTCATTTCGAGGCAAAGGAAGTCTTTGTCACCATCCTTGCCCTCAAAACTTCCTTTTTGAAAATCAAACAAAGAATGAAGCCATGAGATTATGCCTCTGCCTCTCTGTCTCTCTATCTCTCTCTTCCCCTCTGTCTGTCTGTTTCCCTGTGTCTCTGTCTCTCTGTCTCCGTGTCTGTGTGTGTCTCTGTCTCCCCCTCTCTGTGACTCTCTCTCTCTCTCTCTCTCTCTCTCTCTTTCTCTCTCTCTCTCTGGGACCTTNCAAAGGAAGTCTTTGTCACCATCCTTGCCCTCAAAACTTCCTTTTTGAAAATCAAACAAAGAATGAAGCCATGAGATTATGCCTCTGTCTCTCTGTCTCTCTATCTCTCTCTTCCCCTTTGTCTGTCTGTTTCCCTGTGTCTCTGTCTCTCTGTCTCCGTGTCTGTGTGTGTCTCTGTCTCCCCCTCTCTGTGACTCTCTCTCTCTCTCTCTCTCTCTCTCTCTCTCTCTCTCTCTCTTTTTCTCTCTCTCTCTCTCTCTGGGACCTTGACGATCATCGACTTCCATCTCTTTCGGTCCTTTGTGGTTGTTAACAGTTTTCGCTCCACCACGCTCGCAGTGATAAAGGGGAAAAACGATTTAGAAAAGGTTTAGGCCAAGAGATAAGAGTTGACCTTGGACTTGATTGACTTGACTTGACTTAGTTGTATCCTAGTTGTACCCTAGTTATCGGGTCCTCGCACATTCCCTTGATACAACTTCACTCCATTTTGCTCGGTCTTTGGCTTTACGTTCAATTGTCAGTAGAGGGATGCCAAGATCACAGCGAATTTGGGCTGACCATTTCTTGTGTGGTCTTCCCCGTTTTCTTTGGCTGGGAATTCTTCTTTATATGATTTTCTCACATGGCTGAAATCATCAGGTCTATTCACATGTCCAAACCAGTTCATTCTACGTTTCTTAATCATGTCCAAAATGGTATCTTTTGCTCCCAATACTCTTCTGATATCAACCAGCCTAACTCTATCACAGCGGGATTTTCCAACCATTGTTCTTAAACAGTCATTTTCAAAAACAAGTAGACTTCTTAAATCTTCTTAATCTTATACCTATTTACATTTAAGTATATGATGGAGGAAAACACTCAGAATTCAAAGAGCTCCACAAACAAGTTGTTTGAGGTATAAAACTACTTGGTTCATCTTGGTTACCTCCTGCATGTCAGGTTCAGCCGCATACACCCAATCCATCTCGATCTTCAGCCTGCGGTTGATCCCAAATGTGTTTCTGTTCTACCGTTTTCTTTCTTTACCTAGTGATCGAACAGGGTCATTCACTTCCTCTGCCCCTTTTATCGATTAACCTCCCCTAGCAGTCCCTGATCTCTCATAACGTGAAAAATTCACTTCCTCTGCCTCATTTTTAACTCTTTCTGTTCAACTTATCTTCTCCATTCTCTTCCAAAACAACGTCTCTGCATTTTCTAATCTCCTAAGATTTTCCTTTGTCAGCATCCACAGCTTTGACCCGTAGAAAAGCACACCCCACACCAAGGTTTTCATGACCTGTTTTTTCAACTTTGTCTTGAACTTCTTCGTTAGCTTTCTCTTCTCGACCTAATACCAAATTTAGCTAGCACAATCCCTGATCTTATCCCTGTACTGCAATAGACTTTGCCTGTCAAAATACTACTGAGGTATTTGAGCTTAACTTTTTCCAGATGTTTATCATTCAGTTTGATCGTGACACCACCTTCGTCGTTCTTGTTACTCATCATTATTTACGTTGATTCTCATTCCAAAATCCTTAACAACAATTGCATTCAGACTATCTGTTATTTCTTGTAACCCATTCCTTGAATCTGCTACCATGACCTGGTCATCCGCAAACCACACTGCTTTTACCAGCTTTCCGCCAGCCTTCACTTCCTCTTCACAATTCTCTAATCATGTTCTGGCCATTACGTCTGCAAATACGTTGAAAAGAGAAGGTGACATCAGGCATCTCTGACGCACCCCTCTGCTGACCACTGCTGGTTTCTGCTCTCCGTCTTTCGTTTTACTGTGGCTGTTTGTTACATATATGATCCGTTTATTAATCTTCTACCTCTTCAATCCACACCAAAAGTTTTAAGAATTCAGTGCTTCGCTCTTCAAGAATTATCTTCACTGCTATCGCTTCCCTTGTTCCACGTCCTTTTATAAAGCCAACTTGATCTTGCCCAAATTCCATCTGTTACTTATTTCTCCCATCTTCTTTTCAGAATCTTGAGTAATATCTTTGATGCATGCGATATTAAGGTAATTGTTCTGTGATCTTAGCAAGTCTTAGCCGTTGGAATTATTCTCCTACAGTACCATCACGCTTTCAATAAAATCCTCCGGCCAATTTCTCTCTAAATACATCTGCCGATAGAGCAGCACTATCTCATCTAACACACTAACCTTTAGGATCTTTAGCAGTTACGCCGGTATATTGTTTGCTCCTTCTGCTTTTCCTGGTTTGAGTTCTTCAATCACCTTTAGTATTGCCGCTATCAAAATGTTTGGTCCGATTTTGTTAACGTCAGATTGTTTCTTATTCAAAAACACTTACTAGTATTTAGCAAATAAAAATTACATTCATAGTAAAAAACTACATTCATAGAAAGATTCATTACAAAGAGGAGCAACAACTGCATTAGAATGAAGACGTTAAGAAAATGGAGACAAGAAAGGTGAAAAAAATGGAGGTGGTAATAGATAGGAAAGATCATAACAATACCTCCCATAATAATAGATATAGGAAAGACTAAGACAAGGCACATTTTGTCGAGAAGACAAGGGATGGAGAATAGCAGCAAGACCTAAACCTATTAAGGTACAAATACGTCTCTGAACTCGATCGACAAAATCAAGATGAGATGACGAATCTTCTCTCCAGATATGGGAAGAGTGCTCTATCCAAGGACGGGTGGTAGATTTATAGAAATGGAAATTGGCCTCAGGCGTAAGGTAATTCCTAGCAGGAAGCAAAAAACAAACCTTTTTGGAAGCATACTTACAAAAACATTAAATATAGGAACTCCATGAAAGATCTGGAGAAAATGACAAATCAAGCAGCCTCAATGATGAGAATTCTTCAAGAAGGTAAACAATGTAATCACGATTAAAATCATAATTGTTGCCCATGAATATTGGTGGGAGATTAGGAGTCAGCTAAATAGCGAACACTACCAGTTGCGTTTTCACCCCATAAAAGAAAATCATCCACTTTCTTTCCCATTCTCTGGCAATGTGAGAGAGACTCCAAAGCTTCTGCAAGTTTGACTTGTTTCTGGTTAATTGTCTTGTAACCAATGCCAGAGTACGAGATATTGTCACGAGGATAGATCCTTAGAAAGAAAATTGGAAGCCACAGAAGTGCAGTTAATTAGAAGAATACTTGTAGTCTCATGGAAGGAAAGAAGATCAAATGGATGTATATTGAAAGAAGCCAATCTAGGAGGGTTCTTATTGAAGACAAATAAAAATAGACAAATGCAGTGTGTAGGGTACATGTGTCGTCAAAGAGGTCTTAAACACATATCTTTAACAGAAAAAAAACTGAAAGCAAAATAAGAGGAGTGAGGCACAGAATAACATTTCTTGAAAGTTTGGATTCTTGGGTAGCTGGTAGCTGTCGTTACTATAAAACCTTTTGAGCTTACAAGATAATAAGACTAACTAGAGTGCCTTGATCGTCAAATTTAGCTGAAGAATCTTATAAAAAATAGCAAATGATGATAAAAGTGATGATGGTAATCCTTAAAAGAAGGCTTCTAGTATGTCGTATAAAGACTGATTATTGCTGGTCTCTCATGACCAGGCGTATTGATGAGACCTGAAATAATTAAAGCCAAAGTAATAATAGTTGTTTTGGGATTTTTTTTGCTTCCCAGACGGACCGATGTTACTGGTCTGCATGCCGAATGGGACTAAAGAAAAAAACTAACACACATATGTATTCGTTTCTCTAACCATGTGCCCAAAGAAAAATACCTTCACAGTGCGTAAGTAATGAAAAACCTACTTTGCATCAGGCAACAGTCCTTAAATGAAGGGCGACTAGAAACCATTTGCAAGTAATATTTCCAAACAATGGAGGAAACTAAACTCAGATTTCGGGAGGATTTCTTAACCTCTAGTAAGCAGCTTCCAAATTATATTTTCATAAAGATAATCAAAGCATCCTTGCTTGCAATGATGAAATCTTACCTCATGCAGCTAGTTAAAACTACCCAAAAAGATCCTCCATGTTTTTTTCTCAAACCAAAGATTCTGCTCAAAATGAATTGCTCCCTAAATTTGATACAACTATGTCTGACGTCACCAATATGTGTCATTAGTTTTGAAAAAATGCCATAAAGTCTAAAAGCAATAAAACTATGTATAACACCAAGTCTGGATGGATTTCCTACTGAATTTTATTTACAACTCTTGTGCTAGTTACTCACAAATATTTCCAATTATCCCTGAAGCATTTTTAAGCATCAAAGAGGTTAGTTTTAGTTCGTCTCATTTACATAGAGAGAGACAAAACGGACCTCATCAAATGAAAACCCATCTCCTTTTCAAACAATGATTAGAAAATCTTTACTGTAACTTTGATAACGCAACTTCAACCTTTCCTTCATAAAATACACAGTGAAGATACAAAAATCAGACATGGAATACATCTGGTCGATTTATTTATGACAATTTGAAGCTTATAAGGGACACTAAGTCGTATTGTCAGCAGAAGAACATATCTCTTATCCTTCTAAACCTGGACCAGGAAAAAGCTTTTGACCATCTTAAATGATCATTTTCAGAGCAGACAATAGCCAAGATGAATTTTGAGCCAGTATTTCTATAGTGAGATAAATGAAAAAGGATATCTGAACAATAATAGTCAGCAATGGGCACAGTTTGAAACCTTTTTCCCTGTCCAGAGGAGTGAAACAGGTCAGTCCTTTACTCTTTCATGAATGAAACAACTGCAAACTCATTTTGCAAATCCAAAAAAGTTTAAGGCTAAGATTACCAGCTTATGATGAAAAGGTCCGCATATCGAAGCTTGCAGTCCACCCCACAATATTCTTCAGCGATTAAAATTCTCCTACCACAACACTAAGCATGGTTTCAGTCTATGAAAGGGACAGTGGCTAAGGCTTCAATCCAACTAAAACTAAGCTTCTTGAAGTGAACTCTGCAACATAGACAATTAGGCCATCTTACTATGAAGTGGGTGAAGTTTATAAAGGTACCTTGGGTTCAATTCCGATACCCAACAGGTATTATAGACTACAAGCACCAACTGATAGAGAGGCTAGCGAGGAAGTTGAAGATGAAGTCCAACCTTCTATCTTTACTTCGTGGTAAGGTTCTCATTCTTAACAACTTTGCCAAGTCAGAATCAAGTCACATATGTATAATTTTTTCGATCCCAACTATAATGTTTTAACTTAACGAGAAACTCATTTTTACGTTTTTAAAGAAAAAAAAGGGTAATAAACAGCTTGTATAAAACACTTTATTGGGGTGTCAGAAATAAATCATTGAAAACTCACTCCCATCAGCCAGAAATGAATATTTCCAACTTTGAAATATGGAAAACTAGTTGTGAGGGCCTCTTTTAAAATTCTCCACAACAATCTCCCGTCAGCAGACATCCTACATATAGGCAGCATAAAAAATGTAACACTAAAATGGGCAATTGCAACTAAATAGAAGCAACAGCGTAAAGTTTGTCAATTGTAAAATCGCCAGGAAATATTAGAGCAAACTCTCTCTCAGCATTAAAAAACTGTTTTCTTCGCCACCCCTTTCAAACGTACAACAAATTTTCTACTGTCAATTTGGAAATTAAATTGCAACAATACTAAAAACAATATTGAGTTACCTTGTCAAATTTACGAAGCAATTTCTCTGGTATTGGCGCTGCAAAAAAGCATGAAAATTACAACTACGATGAGGATTCAACCTAATCCCAGTTTAAAGCCATTCTCAATTTTAGGATAACTACGGACTTTCAATTCCAAAACCCCTTTCTAAAGAGAGAATTTGAGAATGACCAGCTAGACAACCAAATAATATGCTGTGTTAAAAGCTACAGATTTTGTTGTTATTGTAATAGTACTCATGAGTTATTCCAGATCTACACTTTTCATGGTATTGCTGCTTTCTTTAGTTGGATTTAGTTTATTTAGTTCAGTAACTTTTTCCTGGGAATTAAGTGCATGTCTCGCACTTAAGCACATAAAGTCCAGAAGTAGCAAAGTTGGCGAAAAAGTCTCTAGTTAGACCAACGGAAATAAATGCGTAACCTGCACGCAAATTGCGGTATGCTCAGGGCAAAAACGAGACATTATTAGTTGTTGCCCGCCAGTGGAAGACAATGGCAAAGCACCACAGTATATTACCAAGAATAACCATGGAAAATGCACAGACTTATGTCCACCGCTAACAGCGTGAATGGAGTTGATGACAATACAGGCATCAACAATTCGTTTGGTTGGGGCCCTCATGTCCAGCAGGTGGGAACGGACCATCAGCCCGCTACTGTCGGAATCAAAACCACTCTACAAATCGGAACATAGAATGTACGCATTTTGTATCAAGCAGGGAAACTGACAAATGTGAAAATGAAAGAGAAGAGAAAAGAAATGGGAAAGATTCAATAGGAAAATGTTGGGTTTATGGAAAACAAGATGGTCTAGTTATAGGATGCTACAACAGGGAAGGATATAAAGTCATATATTTTGGAGGAGCAATGCATGAAAAAGTTATTACCATGATTCTGGACAAAGAACTGAATAGATGATTTTAGGATACTGGACCCTTGCAGTAAGAATTATGCCGATCAAGCTGAAAGGGCAAGCATTTAATTTATCTGTCATTCAATTGTAAGCACCAGCAGCTGACAGCAATGACGAGGACATTAATATGTTCTAGGAACAGCTTGAGGAAGCTATGAGAGACCTGAATGCAAACGTCAGAAGTTTAAGAGTGGGAAATATAGTGGAAAAGCATGGTATGGGAATGCAGAATAAAAGAGGAGAAAAATGGGTAGACCGGTGCACAGCATAATATCAAGTTATTATGAGCGCATGATTTAAAAATTATAACAGACATCTATGGACATGAAAAGACCCTGGAGAAAGACACAAAAATGAAATCGACCATGTAACCATCAACTGTCATTTCAAAAAAGCTGTAAGTAAGCGAAATCCTACCGTGGAGCAGACAGCGGGAGCGACCACAATTTTGTTTTATGTACAATTAGACTAAAGCTTCGTCGATTAAAGCGTTTACTCCAAGAAGCAAAACTACAATGGAGAAAAGTAGGAGCCAAGAGCCAGAAATTCAGTTGCGGTGCAGAACCGGTTCGAATTACTCAAAAGGCAAGAAGGCAGTAAGTGAAAAGTGCTAAAAATACGATAGTAGAGACAGGGAAAGAATTTGTTCAATCCAAAAGAAAAGAGCAAAAGCAAGCATGGATGAAACCAGAAATTTCGCAGAACATGACAGATAGACATAAAATCTTGAAAAAAGAGACTCAATTCAATACAAATTCCTTAACATCGACATAAGACATGACTGTAGAAAAGCGAACGAAGTATGAATAAATGAGCAATCTCAAGAGATTGAAAGCTGCAAGACCTCGGATTCTGGCTCCATGATAAAAAAGATTAAGGCATTGGTAGGGAAGAGGCCCTGCCCTTGAAGCGGATACATTTAGGAAGAGACTGGTCTGTGATGAGAAGGAAGAGCTGTTGGAGCGTTGGACAGAGTACGTTGACGAGTTGTTCAGTTCACAGATGCAAGAGAGGAAAAGTCAACCATCAAAATAACTATCAATTGCACCAATGCTCTACCATGTGACGTGAAAGCGGCGATTACGAAGATAAAGGTGAATAAAGCCAAGAATCCAGACGGAATCTTCATCGATATGATCAAGGCATTGAAAGAGATTTGGATACGAAAAGTCACTGAACTACTTAATGATAAATATTACAGTGGAAAATTCCCTTTAGATTTGACCAAATCTGTCTTCATAACAATACACAAGGAACCTGGTGCTACCGAGTGAGAGCCCCACATCACCATCAGTGTAATAAGTCACATAACTAAAGTCCTAATGGGAGTCATAATGGATAGAGCAAGGAGAGCAATGAGCCCAGAATAGGAAAGCAACAATTTGGTTTTGTCCAAGATTCGGAAAAAAGAAACGCTATATTTATAATGAGAATACTGTCGGGAGGAGCCATAGAAATGCAGCTTGATCTATACCTGTGTTTCGTTGACTACTCAAAGGCATTCAACGAAATCAAACACGAGTGCCTAATAAAGATTCTGCAAGATCTGGACTTAGACGATAAATATACAAGACACATAAAAAATTTATACTGGGAACAAACTACGAGTGTATGAGTGCAAAATGAGGTTGATAAATGGAATATTCGAAGTGGAGTTAGACAAGGCTGTGTCGCCTCACCAGATTTAGTTAATCTTTAGAGTGGGAAAATTATGAGAAGTATGAAGGAAAAAGACGGTCTTGTGACAGAAAGGCACAACATGAGTAATATACGATATGCTGACGACAGGACTCCGACAAGGAAGCCGACACTACAGTGAAGCTAAAACAACTACTTAACATAGTCGTAGAAGAAAGTGTAGCAAGGAGTCTTAGCATCAATCGTCGGAAGACTTGCGGCTGTTAAATAGTAATAGATGGCGAAGATATTCAGCAGGTAAATTAATTTAGTTATACTCTTAGTATGATACCAGGCTAAGAGTTCTCAATGATTACATAATTCCTGTAGTTACCTATGGGAGTGAAAGGTGGATCATCACACTGAACCAAGAGAAGGAGCTGAAAGCAGCAGATATATGGCCAAGAACCATGTGTGAAGCATACCAGCATGGCTTACATAGAGTGGCTTTCAGCTACTGAGGGAACAAAAGACTAACATCTGCGGGGAGGGATGATTTACGACGTTCTGCTAGGACATGGCACCTGAGGGAGAAGAAGGAGTTCGTTTAGTTCGTTCAGTTCGTTCAGTTCGTTCAGTTCGTTCAGTTCGCTCAGTTCGTTCAGTTCGCTCAGTTCGTTCAGTTCGTTCGTAAAGACGTTAATGGTCCTGGAACCCTAGATGAAATGGGCTTGTTCAGCAAATGTCCCATGAGTGAGGAGCTTGGGGCAATTCATCATCCTGCCACTGACACAATGAAGGAAAAACGTATCAATGAGACTAAACAATTGAACAAAATTGTTAGGCAATGCTGTCTTAAAAGTGAACCTACAAGAAGAGAATACAGGAAGCAAATGCACATTATCTCAAATGAGTATTAATTGTTTGATCTAAGTGAACAGAAACTATATGGTCAGCCAAGAATGATAAAAGCAACTGCTTTGTTAAGTAAAATTGAATGAAAAGAAATTAGACGAGAGATTCAGTCAAAAAATGAAGACTGCCCTGTTATCTTAGAGGAAAATGTAAGTTTCGTCGATCGGGATGAGGTTAGAAATTTAAAGATCACAGGTCATCCGAAGGAATATTAAGACAGTGAACCATCCCTGATTAATCAGTTGAGATATTGACTTGGAATGTTGAAGACGTGATGAAAAGAATGAAGAACAACTGATTGACGAATCATGAAATGACTATTTTTAGATTAGTTGCTGAGGAGTTAAGCTCGAAAAGCAAAGACAACACCCAGAATATAAGATTTCTAGATAAGAAATAATTTTAAGAAAGATTAAAAAAAAAATTAAATTGTTCCTTGTCTTCATACTCCTCATCCACATAAAGAACAAACAACATAAAGATGAGAGTGATCCATGGTGGAAAAAATGGTCAAATGTTGAGATCAGTCCGACAAGAAAGGAAAAAAGCAGATTTGAATTCCTTATAAGTGTCTTTTTATGGCAAATTTCAAAAAAACATTCAGCATAACACACCATAAAGCCCTATTCTTGCAATAAAAGAATACATCAAAAGACATAGTTCCAAAGCCTTTATATTCATTGATTATATCATTTATTCTCAAAGGTTATACGTCATATTATAGGTTACGTAAGAATACTATGACGTCATCCAACCAACAAGGCTTAGTCTTTATCCTGGTCTGTTTACTGTACCGAGCTGTGAATGAATGGTGGTTATCCACAAATGTAAAACCATAACATACTATAAAGTCATCTATTCAAAATTTAGATTGAACAAAGCAGACGTAATCAGATTTTGAGCGGATCAGAAGCTGGGGAGAGCGATCGGTAGGAAATTTGCATCAAATGAATAAAACTTTTTGAAAGGTATTAGAATGCACAATTATCGAAATTCATGTTTTAATGTTTACTTTTAAAAATTCCACTTGAGGGAATATTTGAAGCTATTGTGAAAAATGACTTAATTCTGGAGCAAGATTATGCCAATGATATCTTTATTATTTTTTTTACAGCTTTTGAACGATGATCAATCCCCAAGGAAGATGATTGTCAACGGCAAAGAAGAACTTCTCGTCCTATTTTAGAAGACTTGTTATTTTGGTAAATGTTACAATTCTTAGTTAGCAAATGCTCTTGCTAATTTTGGAAGGACATCAATTTATGTAACACACACTTGCATTCATTGAATAAAAAACACAAAGTATTCAAGAAGATAACATCTTAGCAGCTATACGTATTTATTCAAACTTTGACAATCAATGTTGTCCTTTTCAATGGCACTGTGTCTCTCAGGGACACTTCATACGTCATACTCGAAAAAGTGCAACTGAACAAAACTCTTACAGACATATAAAGTGAGCAATAGACATTAACAGACTGCATAATCAACTCTAGAAACACGAAGACTGTATTTAAAACTTTGTTGTACTGAACTCAAACCACTCTCTTTATGATAATCTGAAATCGGTATGTAAATACAGCAGTTGATGGGTGAATATATGTGCCCCAATATTGTTTTTCAAAATTCAAAAGAAGCCAACATATATTCGCCGATAGGAGAAATGTGTATACCTTTTTGTCTGCTTCTGAATTGATACATTAAAATTGAGATGGTGCTTCTCATGACAAACAGTACACAGAAACAGATTGCCCTCCTGAGTCTTTCACATCTTTACAAACTAGCCGTTGGCTTCGTTGTTGATTGTTTTTGGGTGGATGAAATATAACTGTATAAATACTCTACACTTATTAAAGTAAGTTTCCTACCTTCATTGTTCTGTAAGAAGAGGATGGGACTTATAACAATTGTTAAACGTACTTCTTCCGTTACAGAGGTCGATTGATTCAAGTTTTATTACTCTTGCCCTTACATTTTTGGATGCAACACTATATTTTATTTTGTTTGCTTGATCCTTTTAGAATGGCTTGTTTTCCTTTCATTTTTAGAAAAAATAAGGGAAGTGGGTTTTTTTTAGCAGCTAACAAAAGCTTGGAATTACAAAAGCTTGGAATGGAGCTAGTTCAATATGTGGCTTTTATGGCATTTTTGAAGAAATCTTTTGGTATGTAACATAAGGATGCTTTTTTCATGCAGTGAAAGAATACATCCATAGACATAGTAATGTAGCTGCTTTTTTACATTATAACATCCTAAAATATTACAAGATCAAGAAATATATACACTGACATGAGCATAAAGAAGAAGCCACTTCCAACCGTACAAAAAGAAAAAGTAGGCAGGGATATGCTTCTTTCATCAGCTTGGCGCTAGTCCAATATGTTGCTTTTTGGCATTTTTGAAGAAATCTTTGGGCATATAAAATAAGGATGCTTTGTTCATACTGTGGTATACACACCAAGGTATGTATACACTGGTATGAGCACCAACATGAAGCCCCGTACAAACGAAGGAAAAGCAAAAGTAGTCTGGGATATGCTTGTCTCATGTGCTTGTCAAATAAAGACTAGCAGACTAGGTGTTCTTTCAGCTTGGAAGAACATGATGCTGTTTCTACTGAGCATCTATGCCAGTCCTAATAGAGAATATCCAATTCTTACAGCTATCGTTCCATTACACCTATTAATTTTTCACATTGTTACAGTAATGCTATCAGAACTAAGATTTCAGCCAAAGTTGATTTTGTTTCTTACAAATAACGTCATCCAAAGAACAAGGCTTAGTCTTGATCCTGGTCAGTTAACTGTACTGAGCAGTGGGTGAATGGTGGCTGTTCGCAAATCTATAATCATAAAATACTGATAAGTCATCTATTCAAAACTAAATGGATCAAACCAGACCTGTTCCGATCTTGAGAGGATCAGTAGCTGGGAAGAGCAATCAGTGAAACGTATGCATCAGGGCGTCCAAGAAGGCAACCTCCACTTGGTGACGCCTGGATACTGATTAGCTAGGTTATCCTGACTGGTTGGTAACGAATAGCCTTCATTTTAAGCTGTTCTTCCAGTACCATGGAAGAAATCGATCTCGTCGATCTGGGTGTTGTTCATCGTTGTAAATGCCTAAGCAAAATTATTTACTTATCATTGACGTAATCTTGCTCAGCAACGTAGTGGTTTTTCTCAATAGCTTCAAATATACTCTCAAGTGGAACATTTTCAAATATAGTTAGACGATGAATTTGGATTATTGTGCATTCTAATACCTTTTCAAAATTGTTATTCATTTGATCCAAATTTCCTATTAATTGCTCTTTTCTGCAACTGATCCGCTCAAGATCTCAATAGCTTTGCTTTTATCCATTCAAATTTTGAAAAGCTTCCTTCATACTTTCTCATGACCGTACAATTAGAGATGGTCATCATTCATGCACAGCTCAGAACAGTAAAATGACCAGGATCAAGACCAAGCCTTGTTGATTGGATGACGTCAGAGTATTCTTTAACTGTAACAGTTAATATGACGTATAACCTTTGATTATCAGTCAATGAATACAAACGCTGTGCTACTCAAAGTAATGGGTTAGTCAGTCCAACATTTCTGTTTGCTGCTTAAAATTGGCAAATGTATTTGTCCACACAAGGAACCGACAATGGAACTGGCTTGTTATTAAGAAACAAAGTTAACTTTACCTTAAATATTAGCTCTGATAGTAATACTGTGGAAGTTTCAAAAATTAATTGGAATATCATCTATAATGGTATAGTGTAACGATAGCGGCCTCAATTAGATATCCGCCATTCGGACTGGTTTAGCAGTTCAGTAGAAATATCATTTTGTTCCAAGTTGGAAGAATATCTGCTCTGTTAGTCTTTATTTCCCAATCATATGAGACAGGCTTATCCCAGAGTATTTTTACCTCTTCTACTTTCATAAGTGACTTTGCGTTCATTCCTAGATCAGTTTTTACCTACTTTGATATTTTAGGATTTAATAATTTAAAAAAGCAGATACATTATTATGTCGATGGATGTATTCTTTCACTGCAAGAACAGGGCATCCTGATATTATATGATCATTGGTTTCTTCAAATTTGTCAAAACAGCAACGCATTGAACTCGTTCCATCCCTGATGATTTTGTGCCTGTAATCTCTTGTCGCTAGACACTGATCGTGTGCAGCGATGAGAATACTCTCAGTTTTAGACATGAGCGTTGACATCCCGAGGCGGATTTTTATTTCGGATCAATGAACAGCTGCTTTTTCTCTACTTTTAAGGCCTTTCCACGCATTGCCTTGTAATTTCAAGGTTCCGTAAGGTGCGAATAAGGGTCACTTTCCTTTCAACAAAACCAAAAGAAACCGTTCTAAAGAGTTAAAAAAAGTTAAACGTATCTAGTTGCTTCTAAAAATGCACAAGCAAGAAGGTGGAAGTTTCTATAGATTAGCTTCTGGAGCGGAAGAAGTAAGTCTAAAAATTGTGATAATTCTCATTCTCTTCTTAGAGGTCAATGAATAATAGACATAGAAGCAAAGTGAAACCACATCAGAAAAGCCTCATTTTTCACATTAAAGAGTCACTTTTAAAATTAAGAGAGAGGTGAATCAAAAATTGCACCTCAAAACATTTGCAGTAGTTTTGCTACTTTGCCTCCTGAAGGGTTAAAAGCTGTGAAACCGAAGACATGCTTATGATACCCTTTTTCGAGTGCTTCCTGCCTCTATTCTCGAAATTCGAGTGAGACTCTTGTTCTTGGCTTCCTTGTAGCAGACAGTCTTCATTGCAATCTTTAAATCGCAAAGGTTAATAGATATTGGATGAAATTTTGGATATGTGTGTGTAAAATGGTTGAGTAATACTTGTTCTTCGAGTTAGTTTCTTTTCTAGCATAATTAGTTATCATATCATTATAATTGCATCAAAGCTCCACGGGATAAATTCGGTCTCGATAAAAATGAAAAAGCAACCATCTAGTAAAAAATCACGACTCAGAATAAAATATTTCTTTGGAAAAGCAGGCTACCTGTTGATGAAGGAAATGAACAATCTGTATCAGTGGATTTTGCTTCAATAGAAGAGCGAAAAGAAGAGACAAAACAAGAACCAGAAATTATCCATAGAACCTGCACCAGAGCCTCATGATTACCATGTTTTTCGCAATGCTGAACAATGCAGCTATTTCTCCAAAATATATAGTTGGCTGTTTTTTAGTGATAGAAAGGTTGGTTGTAATGTCTGTAATAGTATAAAAAATCTTGGAATTTAATCTAACAAGAGTATTCACATAGCAAATGAGTGGATAGAATGAAAAATGTTGATAGAAGAGAAAAGTGTTGCACAAAAGCCACTAAGAAAAGAAATAGCAAAACACGAACGATCTAAGGCTCATAGCGACGCGGCAAAGCTTTTGAAGGTAAAAGAATAGAAACAGCTAGAAACAGCTGCAAGGAAAGGCCAAGACAAACATAAAGATGTCACGGAAAAGTGTCTTCGAGCAGCGTATTTCATAGCCTATCAAAATCGCCCACTCGGTGATTATCCAGATCTGATTGATCGCCAACAAAGGAATGGTGCCAATTAACGTTCCATTCCAATTCTTCTTGCAAGGAAATGGTCGATTGAATTGCGGAACGTTGAAATATACAGCCTTTATTCATTTTCTGATAAATTACAGAGGAAACTCAAGAAAATCACATACAAACTTGACGTTGAGTTAGGGAAAATTGCCAAGGTATTCACAATCCGGTGGGAAGCTTGTACTAACAGAGCAGTGTGTCTTGTAGTGTTCATTCCCTGAATTGCATGAACACTTTAGCACTTTGTCAAAGCTTCCATGTTCTGAAACATGACAATGCCACCAGAATCAATGCTATCGAATACTCGCTTTAATGTGCACCAAGGATGGGCTTTCCAGGTAGGTCTCGAGGCATTATTTCCCCCTGAATTGCTTTTAATGCAAAATGGGTACTTAGCTCAGAACGTACGCCATTGTGAATTCCACCATAGGTAATTTAGAAGTAACCAAGATATCATTGACTGTTTATGGTTAATGGCCTTTGTAGGGAAAGGTTTTTTTGTTGGACAGTTGGATAGAGTGGATCATTTATAGCTATATGGGACCATTAGCTCAATAGTGTTCATTTATTGTCCAGTAATGCTTGTGATGGGACACCTAAGATGCTTTAGTGGCGAGGAAACTGTTGCAGTCCTGCAGCATCACAAAAAGATACAAGGGACTTTGCAGGCGGTCTCTACGGCCCAGTAGAGGCGTGTCATGGATGGTGATAAAATACTTGTGGATAATTCCTGGTGGTGACAGGGAGCGAGGGAGGCCGGTTAAAAGAAAAACTGCAGGGAGTAATAAACCAAGATGCAGGTGTGAGTTCTGGAGTTTATTAACAAGAATGTTATACCATACAGCGACTTTTATTCAAATATTTCAAAGATAGTAGTATTCTTTTCTGGGTGTGCCCGACACAAGAAGCTCAAAGTACTTCCCAGCTACTTTTATAATGTACAGGTTTGTTTCATGTTTTTCTGTGTATATTGTCAAAAAAGTACATCAGCAAAATCAAATGTTAGAAGAGTAACAAACAAACAGGAAACACCAATTCACATGCCAACTACATTTTTTTTTCAAAATATCAATACTGATTTTGTGTTACAGCTTTTCACACACAACGAAACGAAACTAGTTAGTGTTCATGATAGGCCCTTCTGTTATTCGTAACGGAATTTCAGTATGACTTTTTACTCTGGGATAAAGGGGGTAAATTAAGTCGACAATTTGTAATGAACGCAAGATTTAATATATTTGTCTCAAAGTAGAATATTTATACATTAACAGCAAGTTAGCCTCTTACATGGTCGAACAAAAGTAGCTACCGGACCATTAATCTACACAAAATCGGAACAAAAAAACAAACCACGTGCCAATAACATAAATTTTGAGTAAACCGAGAGGCATTCTTCATTGCTTCGATAATTCGTAACGGCTTTTACGCTAAAATAGGCAATAAAGATTAATTCAACCTACTATTTGGTTGAATGAAGAAAGCCCTGTCAGTCCAATGTGTTTTTGGCCCTTTGTTTACCATGTACTGAAGTGGATTCATACTGACAACACGATAAATGCATTAGGAATGAAAAAAACCCAACATAAAAAACCCATCTAAATGTTGCACCATTGTCCTACACCGCTTTTTCAACACGCGTAAAAGTCGTATCCAGGAGGCCAATTCTGTAGAGAAAGGGGAAGAGGCATCAATCAAATGATCAAATCCAACCAGGGCAGCTTTTAAAAAGGATTAAGAAATTGTCCGACTAGTGATATTTTAAGCTCTGACTTAAAACGGGATTATATTCCAGCCTACTTGATCCAGTTGATAGCCATTGCTTTAAAATGAAAGTCGGGTTTAATTGTTTGATTACGTATGGAATAAAAATTGTATTATTAACTAGTGATAAAACGCCGGTTTTCGGAGTGTTCTTCGGACGAATAAATGGAATAGTGTCATCTGTATCATGATAATCCAGGTATTAATTGAGGATAGGTTCTTGAGCATGTTTCTGTAGATGACATCTGCAGCACTGTTAACATTTGTTTACTCCTCTTGTCTCAATTCCAATGCACTGTTTCTATAAAAATGAGAACTGTGTACAGTATTTGAAATATTTGATATTTGAAATACTAACATACATAAAATGATACAACATGCCTTACACGGTTCAAACATCTTAATATTATGCTACAGCTCTTTTTTCCAAAGTCCTTTCCAGGTCATTTTAGCTCCATCAGCGCCAGGTATGTTATCATGAGTTCTCTCTTTACCTTCTAGTCACTCAAAAAACATCTTCAGTGAACATTCGGTTATGTTAGAACATTCGGTTTTTGTTGGTATTGATTCTCTCCTCATATCTCCTGATTTTGGCACGCTTACCTGTAACTTGGTGTTTCCGTCCTCCTATTATCATCTCAATACTCTTCTCATTGACCTTATATTTATTCAATAGTCTTTTCCAGTGGTTTAATCTCTCAAAGAGTTACTTTGCAAAGCTGCAAGTTTACCAATGTCCTTTCTTACTACACTGATCTGGAACTCGTGCGTCGTTTCCATCATGGTTAGATTTTTTCCTCTAATTTGTTCCCTTTTCTTAATACTAAGCATGTGTCTTACGACATTACGTATTGCTTTAAAGATGTTATTACAATTGCTTAATTTATCTCTAGGTAAGGGAAGATTGATTAACCTATCTACAAAGCTAAGCCTCATAGGCCTCTCATTATTTCCTTTGATCTCATTCAACACCATTTCAGACACTCTTATATCAGCATCTCTTAAACCATATACTTTCATTTTTTTTCTCTCGCCTCATCAGCATTCCAGTTACCACTACTTAAATCACTCGTGCTGTGAGCTCTCTCCATTGGTTTACCGTTCTTATTGCTGTACCGTTCTTATTGTTCTACAAACTCTGATTAACTCAAGTATTTCAAGCAAAAAAGTGCTAGAAATCAAACACACACGGATAAATAAAAAATAAATATAAATATAAATAAATAAATATAAATATAAATAAATAAATGATAAATAAATAAATGGATATATAAATAAATAAATGAATATATATATATACATAATATATATACATACATATACATATGTGTGCTTGTGTGTAAATATAAATACACTACCACACTTAATGTAGGTACCAATTATGAATGCATAAAGACACTAATTAAGTTGATGTTGTACCTGGACAAAAATTGAATGGAGAATTTGATATCTGCTTGTGGATTGCAACGAAAATGCAACTTAAATAAAAAGTGAAATCTATGGATTTGAAACATGTTTTGCAATAAACGGACAAACCACAGCATTACCGATCGGAAATGAATTCGGCATGTCTTTTAAAAACAATTCTGGTCAAACGCATACAAGAATAAACTACTGTAACTAACCTGACTGAATCACATTGATTAACCGATGTAGAGCTTGAAGAAATTAGGTAGGAAATCAAAAGGGAAAGTACTGGCAAATCGGTGGATATGAATGACCAGGAAGAAAGGGTATATTAAAGAGATAAACAAGAAACAAGAATAGAAGCACTTGATGACAAGAGAAGGTAGGATTGGAAATGACGATAGTATTGGCAGATTTGATCATGGAGAGGATGGTGATAGTATTGGCAGATTTTATCATAGAGAGAATGTTTATTGTATTGGAAGATTTGATCTTAGGGAGGATATTGTATTGTGCGAATAAGAGACAGAACAGCAAGACAGAATGCCAAATGTACCTTTTACAAAACTGGAAGGCCCCAGAGCCTGATAAAGTGCATGGCTTCTGGATTAAGAACGTAAAGGGACTCAGACTCAAATAATGAAAACGATTGTTGTATCGACAAAGATAGCCCAAGTACAATATTAAAATAATATTAATGGCAAGATAGTTTATAGAGTTCAGTGGAAGTTATGTCAAAAACTAGGATTAGACCATGGAGATCGCTGGTACAACCATAAAGTAGAAAGTGTGACTGTGACAGAAGATTTAAGGTTATTGTGAAGGAAAAATACAGACAGATCATCGACTGGTGCATAACCGAGCAGGCATTGTTTTGGAAAATAAAAAAAAGATCGATCATGTTTGCTGACTGACCAACCTATCTCTTTGATACCAGGATTGAAAGAAAAGAAAAGAAAAGGGCAAAAATGAGGTATATCAAGACTTGAGGAGAGAGATCAAGCGGCTATGGCATCCAAGAGAAGTCAAGATAGTACCAATAACCATTGGTGTTTTGGGTATGATTGGAAAAAACTTAAAGAAATGGTTGAAGAAAATTGAAATGAAATGCCGCACAGAAATTTTATAGAAAGCTAGACTGTTAGGAACTGCAAAGATAATAAGAGAAGTAGTGGATACCTAAAGCCAAGGGTCTTCGCCTGCCATCTAGCAGTTAACCGGGGGTCAACATATATGCCGAGTGAAGAGTGAATAATAATAACAGTAATAATAATAATAATAATAATAATAATAATAATAATAATAAAAATAATAGACGGAAAGTGCCCAGACCAGCAGGTCGCCTGGCAATTCCAGAGGGAGCAGCGCCTCTACCCTAGTCGAGCTGGGTAAACCTGGTGGGAACAGTGGGAAAACTTGAACTTGCCTTAATTGGCCAGCTTAACTTAGTACTGCCTAGTACCGTTAGAAAGGGACATTGACCACCCCCCCCCCCCCTGCCCTGTGTAGTCAAATTGCCCTGATAATTACACCAGGCACTGATTATTGCTGTCAGCAAGTGGCGTAGCGTCATAAGACGTATGACCTCTGATCTTAATTGATTGGTGGGGTANAAAAAAAAATAACAGTAAAAATAATAAAAAAAAAAAAAAAAATAAAAATAAAAAAAAAAAAAAGAGAGCGAAAGTGCCCACACCAGCAGGGCCCCTGGTAACTCCAGGGGGAGCGGCGCCTCCACCCTTGTGGAGCTGGGAAAACCTGAGGGGAAATGGGGGAAAACGTGAATTGGCCTTAAGTGGCCCTTTTAACTTATTACTGCCTAGTCCCGTTAGAAAGGGACATTGCCCCCCCCCCCCCCCCTGCCCTGTGTAGTCAAATTGCCCTGATAATTACACCAGGCACTGACTATTGCTGTCAGCAAGTGGCGTAGCGTCATAAGACGTATGACCTCTGATCTTAATTGATTGATGGGGTACACAAACTAGTTTTGCCTGGTAATTATGAATGGGCTAGATCAAACATTCCCGCTCAAACAGCAGACTTGCCAGTCAGTTGCCTGACTTTAACCGGTTGTGCATGTCCCGTAAGGGCTCAATAATAATAACAATTACAATAATAACAACAACAATAACAATAATAATAACAATAGCAATAATAATAATGTCAGCAGAGTGGCACAGAGGAAGCGTGCCCGGACAGTATGCTTTCCGAAGTCAAGACGCTGATGCAGATCAATATGCAACCCATCAGTGGCTGAGGGGTGCAGGGCTTAAGGCAGAGACAGAAGGCTTAATCCTCGCAGCAGAGGACCAAAGCTTATTTACCCGAAATTACCAAGCAAACATACTGAAGAATTGAGCTGAACCTAAGTGCCGGTTCTGTGACCAGCATACGGAAACAATAGACCACCTTGTGTCTATCTGAACCGGTACTTGATCCAAATGAGTATGTCAAACGCCACGATCGTGTTGGCCAGTATCTCCATTGGGGTATATGCAAACACTTTGGTATTGAAACCAACCCCAACTGGTATGAACACCATGCACTAACAGTCATGGAAGGAGAAAATGCCACTATTCTGTGAGACTTTCCGATCAACACTGATCGGAAGATTCAAGCCAACCGTCCTGACATCAAAACAAAAGATAAGAAAAACAAAATGTGTGCATCAATTGACATAAATGTGCTAAGTGAAAAAAACCACTTCAATTAAGGAATACAAGAAGTTAAGCAAGTATAAAGACCTAAAGATATAAATTCAAAAAATGTGGAATGTCAAAGCTAGAACTGTTCCGTTCACTGTAGGGGCATTAGAGGTGATTAAGAAGGGGACTCAAACATATGGAGAAAATACTTAGAAGGCATAGAGTACCAGAACCCCCAAAAACTGTCCTCGCAGGTACTGCTCATACTCTTCGAAAAGCACTCTCAATTTGATATTACAAAGATCATAAACATTTCTGTGTTGTTTTTTTCATACCGCCTTCTTACAAATTTTTTATACTTATCGTGGTTTGTAGTAATATGACAATCGTCTTTTAATATTCTTACCAATGAAGGTTTTACTTCCTTGTCATAATTATTTTTATACTCTTTGTAATATGTCGATCGTCCCTTTAATGTTCGTGTTATGTGTCATAGGACCTTTATTTGCCCCACTGGGGTGAACCAGTAAGCAAAAAGTATAAATATGCAAGAATAGGAAATATGGTAATAATAATAATAATAATAATAATAAAAATAACAATTATATATGTGTGTGTGTGTTTGAGTCGTAGTTTAATGGTTAGTGCAGTTGCACCATAACCAAGAAGTTCCGAGTTCGATTCCCAGAGTGAGCGAAAAAGAGTTGGGAGGGAGAGGGGGGACCTTACAAAACAAAATGTCATTGTTTGGCGTCAGGAAGGGTATCCGGCCAAGAAATACCTCACTGCCAAAACCAAGTCCCCTGAAGTGCACCGTCAGAACCCCCAGTTAGTGAGAAAAACTCCATATATATTACAATACAGAAAATAGATTCAATAGTAGCTGCTGTAAAAAAAACGTACCTCTTGATAAAAATTCCGTTCGACAACAAGTGTCAGGCTAATCCAAAGACTTCTTGTTTTCAGTTTCGGTCCCTAACAAAAACTTCACACTTAAGAAATGCATGCGAAGGTAAATTTCATCACATACTTGCCCGTATGTCACTTATCTATTGAAATTAAGGAGGCGCCAATAAATACCGAACGGCAACTTTCCATAGACTACGGATTTCACAGATCGTCGAGGGAATAAATAACCAGTTTGTCGCCAGTCCATATGTCCAGTAACCTTCGAGGGCGTCAATTTCCATTTAAAAGATCTCATTGGTCATTACCGTATACGAAGATTTTTTTAGCGTTGAGATGCTATCGAAAAACACTTAATGGATAAACAAATTAGATTCTCTCCTCAGCCAATCCATCAGACACTCCTTTACCCTACCAATTCTAATGATGGTCTTTGCCCCTTCTCTACGATTACACGGTTGTACGTTCACAACCTCAAATAAACAATTTACTATTTGGATTCTTCCTGCATAACCTACATTTAATAGAATGTTTCATACTACAATCCTTGCTGATACCCGTTAAAACAACTGAGTCAGATTAATGAAAAAAAGCAAATTTCTGATTTGTACGTTCGTGCATTCAACTTCAAGCACAAACCCAACTTCATTGTTAAAACTACCCGTCCCCAAACATTTAAATAAATTCTAGACTACAGCTTCCAATCTACTCCCAAGGCCTTCTCTAAATTTCTGTTACAGATTTCGCCACACTTAATCTCAGACATCCCCTTGGCAAAAGCCACAGCGTTTGTAACTACCCCAACATACGCTGGTGATGTTAGCGACGCCAAATCTGCACCTTGTGATCCAGGTGCATTTGAGCAAACAAGGAGCCGATCTTGTGGGATGGCTCTTAAAGCTGCTCTCTGTCTTTCATCAAAGTTCACAACTGCTCCCGAAAAGGAAAAATAACAATAAACAAAAGCTTCAGCCCAAGATCTAAGTGTCTCAACATCTCCCTGGAAATCATGAAATATAATTCTTTGTCTTCTCTCACATTCATTTTTTACAATCTTCAGCAGCCTTTCATGTTCTAAATACGAATTTCCACCGGCCTTCCCCTGAATGCTGAGAATGATAGTTTTTCCTTTTATTGGAGCCTGTAATGCTCGACGAAGAACATCCTCTTGAATACCCATAAGCTCTTTTGCCAATCTGAAATCGAGGCCAAGGGTCCCAAAAGCAACTACATAATTCTGTTGAATGGAAGAATTTATTTCTTCCCATCCCCTCTCATCCAGGAGGACACCATCCTTTGGTTCGATCCCTAAAGCCACTTTCCATCCATGATTGAGTGGTCCAACTGGCATACTAAGATCTGCCATAATTGCTAAACCCCCTTTCTGAGGCAGTCTCAAAGGAAATTCTCCAAGCTTGTGAACAATATCATCCACGTCTGCCATCGAACGCCGCCCAAAAAGTTTGAGACGGCATAAATCTAGCCGGCAACCAGCATCAAGAACTCCACCTGATTTGTCCCTTTGGTTTTTTACCCCAGGGTTGTTTGTGATAGTACTATTTGCTACAGAGCGTGCCCGCATTACTGTTTGAGCAGTCAAAACTTTGAATTGTCTGCGCTCTTCAAGAGGCAGGTGAAGAAGCAATGCCACAAGAACTCGCCAATGTATCAAAGCAGCAGGTGAGCGAACTGGATTCAGTGTGAACTTTTTTGGGATTGGCCATTTTTGTGCTTTACACATAGCTCTCATAAGCCTGTCCTGGCGAGGGTGTACCATTGTTTTTAAACGCACTAATCCCGATTTATTAGCAATACGTATCAAACCCTCGATACGGGCAGACCCTGTAAGTCTCTCTGAAAGCCATTCCAAACAAAGCTTGCGGCTCACTAAACACTGAGCCTCTGAACCAGGAAGGAGGTCCACTTCACGAAAGCATTCTGGGAGATGAAATTTTTGTACATGATTCTTGATGGACCTCATTCGCAAATTGCATTCGGGAAAGAAGCAACAGTTGAACTGTCTATTTTTCTTCCTTTTTCCTCTGGGTATTTGGCTTGCACTATACTCTGTCCAGTCTGGATCAATACTGTCGCCTAAATCCATTTCCTTCTCTACTTTGATTGCACCTTGTAAACTTGTGGAAGGCATATCTTCATGTGACCTGTCATACATCCGATTTGATGATAAAGTCTCGGCAGTGGTGTGTTTTTGCATCTGAAGTTAAACAAAAACAAAAACGTTTCAGATATCAGTACATTCTTTGTCCTCTATATACAAACATACACTATAAACAACAACAACAACAACATGATATCTTTTTACAGACTTTGTCACAGGCTTTTACGCCAAAGTCTCCACAGCCTATATCAAATAGATTCTATCCTGTTGCCCTTTAATCACACCAACAACATAGTAAGAATAAAATCAATAATTAATATCTAATGTAATATTGGTTTTATTACCATCTCGTTCCTTATTGCAACACCCATTTCAACTCAAATTACACTCAATGTCATCTGGAGTGAGTGACTTGCTATTTGTCTTTCTCCCTTTTGTCTGCTTCTATCGCTTCCTCTCTTTTATTGTCCTTCCCCCCTCCTCCCCTCTCTCTATAACACACACACACACACACACACACACTCTTTATGTGTGTGTCTTTCTGTCTCGCTTGTCTGTCTGTCTGTCTGTCTGTCGGTCTGTCTCTCCCCCTCCTGTCTCTCTCTCCTGTCTCTCTCTTATCTNAATAATTAATATCTAATGTAATATTGGTTTTATTACCATCTCGTTCCTTATTGCAACACCCATTTCAACTCAAATTACACTCAATGTCATCTGGAGTGAGTGACTTGCTATTTGTCTTTCTCCCTTTTGTCTGCTTCTATCGCTTCCTCTCTTTTATTGTCCTTCCCCCCTCCTCCCCTCTCTCTATAACACACACACACACACACACACACACTCTTTATGTGTGTGTCTTTCTGTCTCGCTTGTCTGTCTGTCTGTCTGTCTGTCTGTCTGTCTCTCTCCCTCCTGTCTCTCTCTCCTGTCTCTCTCTTATCTCCCCAAGTGACTTATCATTTACTTGACCAAAAACTTTGGGGAAAAAACCCAACAATGTAAAGCAGCATCATGTCTGCTCAAGTGGCAACAAAATACACAACCAACCAACTAGTCATATACTAGAAGTAAATGCTACTGAAAGCAAGGCTAGTAAATACAGTGGGCTGTCTGAAGTTATAAAAATACAAATAGGAAATCACAAAAGTATAAATGGGAAAGATTAAAGAAGTAAATTTGTTGCAATAATGACTATCAATGTAAACGAAATGCAATATGATATTCAAATTGAAGCAAAAAAAAGGTACTGTGTTATATACTGAATTTCTTGACACACCCTACTGAAAAAACATTTCAAAAACTAAAAGTTTGAAAAGAGCAGCAATGTTTACCCACATTATCCACTCTTACTTTGCTGCCATGGATAATACAATTCTATGTCAGTGTCTGACATACCCCAACTGTTGGATTTACACATTCATCGCTAGCTTGAGCCTGGTATGAATGCCATGGTTGATTTTGTCTTGTTCACTGCTGTCTTTTTTAATGGTTTAGAAACATACATGGCATAATGTCACCAAGTGTATGGAAATGTGGAGAAATAACAGGGGGGGAGGGAAAAAGAGGGGAAAGGGGGAGGAAAAAGCTATACACCATTATGATAAGAGATGAGTTAATGTTCTCCTTAAAAACATTCAAGTCATATGATGATATATGATTAATAATCTTGCAGTGTGTGGAAAAAAGTACAATCATAGAAAGATTTATTATAACATGGAGCAGCAACTGCATGTGGATGAAGACATGGGAAATGAGTCACAAGAAATACAACAAACTCGGCTGGTACAAATGAAGAAAGCTAATCAGAACACTATCCATGCAGTACCTACAGAAGAGGGTAAGGCATGCCACATCCTGTCAATGAGACAATGGTTGAAAGTATTAAAATCAAAGAGTAAATGTTTCTATTTCTCTCCTAAAATTTCCATTCTTTACCCAAAGGCACTAGTTTTTCCTGCTTATTCATTTGCTTGCCATAAAATCCAATGCATTTTCACACAGCATTTCTTTTTCCAGCTGTTCCACATTCACCCTTCTCCTACTCTTTAAATCAATCACACTTAATCAGTTCAAATCACAATCTATTAATCTAGTTGAATACTTGGCTCCTCATCACTATTACAAATGTGAAAAGTCAAATTTTAGAAACTGTTTTCATTTGTTTTTAGGCATTCTTTGTGATGATTTATCCAGTAAGGTAACCTTATGACACCATTTTAAATTTGATTTATAAGCTTAATAGATAAGTACAACCCACATTGTTTGATTTCTATATATGACAGCTAACCACAGCCCATGTAATTCCTAAGGAACCAAAATGTACATGCACAAGTTACAGAAACCTTTTTGTTAAAGTAATGCTACAAATTTAAAAAGAAATTCCCTTTAAATATGCAAGCTACCTTTAGTAAATTCAGTCCCTGAGTTCAGAACTCAACTTCAAAAGGCCAATAATTACTAGGAAATCACTGCCACTGAAACATCATGAATATAAGGGTCTTGCGGTCATGTTAGTATAAGATAAAAAGCACTTGCTGCAAAATTTCTTGAAATCTGTTTATTCCTACATGACTGCCACAGCAATCCTATTACACAAATCTTCACCAAATCACCCAAAGTCCTGAATCAATGTCCTTAAAATTTGTGAATGTTTTTACCATACCCAGATACATTAAAACTTAGAATAACCTAAAAATAAGTGCTTCAAACTATTACAGGAACCCCATATTTTAATCATTTCAAAACAAGGTCTAGATACTGTCGGACTGCACAGAGAGGCCATAACATTGCCTCCTAAATAAAAATTTGAATAACTTTAGATGTAGTGGTACAATTTGATGAAACTCTGCATTCTGATCACTTTTGACCAAAGGGGTTCAAATGTTATCCTTTATGCTAAAAAATGCTAAAATCAACTAAAATGTACCTAAATTGATTAAGGAACACACTGCCAGTATTTTGGGGAAGCAAATACCTGGTATTTTTAAGGCCAAAGAAATACGTTGTGGCTCAAAGCACTAGAAATAACTTTGATTTTCAGAAATTTCAAGGTTAAAACTTCAGTAAAATACCACAATATCAATTTGCATCTTTTATCTACATGGACAAATTCTACTCTAAAATGTGGTTAAATTAATTTCAACAGGCCATTCTTGGCATTACATATTACCTATAAAAATTATGTTTGCATTTTAAGCAAGTTTTCAAGAGATAATAAAAAGACACTTATTAACAAAGTGTCCTCTGTCAACATATAATGGATCCCAGATTGATTAAATATCATTTCAGTCATGATTTAATATCATGCATCTCACAAACTTTATGTCAGTTGTAGTAGCAGTAATGAAATCTTCCTTAAGTCATAAATGTTAATGACAGAAGTCAATAAGTATACAGAGATAATATCATAACCACACACACTTTGAAGTGGTAAAATAAAACACCACAAAAAATCCAAGCAATGTTTATGTGCTGAAAACAAATTTTTTGCTTCACCATCTTGTTATTTTTCTTGGAAGATGTATTGCAGAAATATACAATAACTTCACATTTTCTGATGTGAGATTTGCTAATTTGTTCCCTGAATGTAAGTATACATTATGAAATATATCCACAGTAGGCTAAATAGTAATCTTAGACATAGTGTTGTGTCATCCTGTTTGCAATAGTGTCCTTGATCTGTGAAGGTTTAGCAGTATTTTGCTGAATGGGACAAATGCTACACATTTAGAATACATTGTGAGCTGTGTGGATTCATAACTTGAGTCACAGTGCATTTCAAATGAGTAACAACTCAAGTATTTATTACATTTATCAGTTATCACTTTCAAATTACTTATTTCTAACTCAGTTACCTTTTAGGGTCAGTGTTCTAAAGTGATATTTTTCTTGCTTTTAAATGCTAATGTTGTATGCTTGTAAACCCTACTTTCACTGTGATTACACTTGCTTCCTCTGTATCACAAAAATTGGCTCCCTTAATCAAAAAGTGGGTATTTACTTCACATGTGCCAGTTTAAATACATGCCCACTCCTTTCAAATGCAATAGTTTTGTCTCTGGAGCTGCTTGGTCAGTTACTGTAACCTGAAATCAAGAACCTTCTAAATTAGTACAATGTGAAAAAAGAAAGTTGTGTGTTCCATGTGTCATGGGGTGTTTGCTATATTTCCAAAACGTCTGCAAAATTTTTTCACCAAGCTGAAGAAGCAAAAACCATATTTATAAAGCAATATACACCATGGGGTAGAGCAAGTTTTGTTGCAGTATACATCATAGACACAACAACTTCTTTCCTGATGGTGACTTTATGAAGCAGTACTCAGAAGAATGTGCCAGTGCCCTGTGCCCTGATAAAAAGAGCACACTTGAAACCAATTTGCTATCAAGAAAGACAGGCATGGCACATTACGTCAACTAATGAAATTTTAGACAACAGCTAAGCACTAACAGCCAAAACTTTGTTTGGTTTTTGCTGGTAATTAATGAGAACACTGATAAATAAAATATTCCCTTTGTTCAAGGTATTCATGAAGCTTGCATCAAAATGAGTTTATTTGGTATTGATGAAAAATAAAACCACTGATCAAGACTTAATTGAAGTGTTACAGATTGTGTGGAGATTAAAGGCCTTATCAGAGAATAAAATGACAAGCATTACAACAGATGGTCCCAAATGTTCACTGGACAAAATGTAGGTTTAATCAAACATTTAGAAAAGAAGTTAAAAGATAAACACAAGAAAGTGATCACTTCTCTTTTGATTGCATCTTGAATTAGGAAAGCATCTGCAAAGCTACATTGAACTTTACATGTGTCATTGGTCCTGTAGTGACCATAGGGAACATAATAAGTACAATTTCACTCAGCAATTGACAGTTAAAATTGTAACTGAAGGCATAGTGCCTGAGCACAGGGTTGAACTTTATCACAAAATTGTGATAAATCTCTGGATATGCTATGATCTGGATAAAACAAATAGTATCAACAGATTGAGATGGAGCAATAACACAGTCAAGTCAAGTAATAAATATACAATTAAAATTATACATTTTTTAAGGTGGGAAAAATCAGAGTCTTAAAACTGAGTTTTCTTGAAAATGGCTGAAAATATCAAACAGTTAATAAAAAAAATTTGTTCAAAATGGCCAACTTTTGGGGAAAATAGAAAAAAAACTAAACAAAGAAAACTAAAGAGTGTATAGCCCACCATACTGTTGTGATTTGTAGATTTCAATGTTGTTTTGTTTTATTTGCCAGTAAAATGGTCCAAAGCTCACTCTACTATTAAAACACATTTCATAACATGAATTTTCCATTTTATGTACATTTGGGATCAGTGGGATGGTACAATTTTTAGCTTTTCAAGCTTATTTCACATAAATGCTAACTCAAACATGTTCCACACCTTAATGTGGACTTCTATTTCCTGGCTTTATTATATATTAATACATTTAAGTAAATACAAAATTATTACTTGTATGCTCCTACAAGTTTCAAGCAACCTCTAGTCTTGTACACATATACATAAAATATTCACTATGTAGACAAAGTTACTTCAGAAGTTGGTTCTTTGGGATTAGTACTTGTTGTTACAATCTGTATCTACGATATAACCACATCAAGTGTGTTAAGTCACATGGTCAAGGAATAAGCAAGGTAAAGTTATGAAATAATGGTGCAAGTTGGTTGTGAACTTGATGCTATGATTAAACATGATCAAGGCTGCATTTAGAAGTTGATGACTTTTTGTGTGTTTTTGGCCATGAATGAACATGTTTTGTTCAACAATTCTAAACTTTTCCTATTTAGGTGTTCAATGATGCAATCAATATGATACTCCCATGTAAGTTAGCTACCATTTTTATGGCTATGAGTAATTAGCATACATGTTACTTTTCCTCTGGTGAAGAAGTTACCACTCCAGGTTTTGACACCTCCAACGGGTCATAACTGGTTGTTATGATGTAAGACCTTGAGTTCAAACTCTTCCAAAAAAAAATTATAATTTTACTCTGATTTATGAGAAGGGATGGTTTACAATTGCATACAGTGGGAAATAAGCTGTAAAACATTCATAAAACTCATTATCCATATATATGGAATTAAAATATGTTTAAAAGTAAATGTACTTGTAAACATATTTTAATTTCATATTTATATATTACTTTGCTCTACGAATCTTTGTGTTAAGCACTGTCTTTGGCACTATTTAATGAAGGTATTTAGAACTCATTATCCTGTAGTTTTTAAATTTGAAATACTCCCTTTGATAACTATTGTATTTAGCTGAGTAGTGTAACAACATAAAATTCAGTCACAATCTAGTTTCTTTCTGTTTTAGTTCTTTATATTTTATGATCTCATCTTGATCAAGACATTTCTCTTATTGAAAACATCCAATGCAGGAGTGTCAGATTCATTAATTGTAATTATAATTGGGATACTAGTGTAGTGTAGAGATGAGATGATGAAAGACCTAATCTTTAGAAAGCAAATGCACCACTAGTAGTTTATGCATGTTTTACAAAATAGTCAATAACAAGGTAGCAGGTGCTCATCAGGTAGCAAAAACCTGATGAACACCTGGAGCAGTCCAACACCTGTACAAAATGAAAACACCATCTTCACTTTGTTCATAAACATGCCTCTACTAACAATTACAAATATTCATTTTTTCCTAGTAATATTCCAAAGTGGAATAATCTAAATAATGAAATTGTGAACTGTAAAAACACTGATAAACCAATAATTAACCACTGTACACACTACCTCCTGGAAGTGATACACACTTTTTTTATAAGAATAGTAAAATTTCGTTGAGGATGAAGTATTCTTAAGATATTCTTATATTTTAGTTTTTATTTTTCCCAGACAACTTAAACAGCTGTGTATTGTTTAATTATGCAGTGTTTAAATTTAAATCAAAGCAAATAAATTTTTATTTTATTAAGCCAGCTTGTCGTTAAAAAAATCAGAAAAAAACTTAATTTTAGTTAGAAATATATGCCTATTCAATTAAATTAGTTCAAAACTGTTTTTTAAGAAAAATATTAACTCAATTTATAATATGTAGTGCTTTTTTTTTTAAAAAATCTTATTTTACTATATTTTAAAAGTTTTTTTAAAATGTGTAGTTTTGGGGGGGAGGGGGACACCCGATATATACCATGAAGTATGTTCAGAAAGATTTCAGAGTTGTCTTATTTTAATTGCCATAATATTTTTTGATCAAAAAGAGAGCGTTAAATTGGCTAGGTCATCTTCTGCGTCTAGATAAATGGACCCCTGCAAGATCTCTGGAAGCCTTCCTTACTCCTTGCAAGCGACCACCAGGACGACCAAAAGAAACTTGGTTAAGTTATATCAAAAGTCTACTCTCAGGAAACAGTGATAACATCGACTGCAGTAGTTTACAAGGAATGATCCATGACGTTGAAAGAATATGTAGTGACAAGAGTGAGGTGGAGAGGTTTAGTGAGGAACATGAAGTTATAATGCATAACGTACATGTAAAGAAGAAGAANTTTTTGATCAAAAAGAGAGCGTTAAATTGGCTAGGTCATCTTCTGCGTCTAGATAAATGGACCCCTGCAAGATCTCTGGAAGCCTTCCTTACTCCTTGCAAGCGACCACCAGGACGACCAAAAGAAACTTGGTTAAGTTATATCAAAAGTCTACTCTCAGGAAACAGTGATAACATCGACTGCAGTAGTTTACAAGGAATGATCCATGACGTTGAAAGAATATGTAGTGACAAGAGTGAGGTGGAGAGGTTTAGTGAGGAACATGAAGTTATAATGCATAACGTACATGTAAAGAAGAAGAAGAATATTTCTGTTTTACTAAAATTTTATTCTTATGAAACTCACCTTGGAAATATTCTTAAGATATTCTTACAAATTAGGCAATTTTCACCCTGATATTCTTACAGAAGCTATTTTTATAAAAAGCGTGTACTCCTGATAGTCTTTTTTCCAGTAATCTACAGAAACGGAAACGGCTTCCTGTTAATCGTACGTCAATTAAACATACACTAAAAAGGGATCCATATGCCATTTTACTTATATGGTCTGGTACTAGTAAATAAGTTATTCTTGTTCCTGGATTCAACCGAGATTCGTTCTGCCATGTGATAAGAAAATTGTCTTGGTCAACAGCATGGTGTTATTACAACCATCAATGTCCACAAACCAGCTGTAACTTTGCTTACCTTTCAAAATTTTCGTCTCAAAATGACTTGTCAATCTTCTAAGATACCCTTGATAACAAATTTAAAGCTCTTTGGGTTTAAATGCCACCACAAATCTAAATTCTCCTTCAAAGCACAACATGAAGGAAAATGAAGGAAATTTGAAATGCTTAAGCTTGACTTGGAAGGAAATCGAGGCTTTCGTTGAAATTGAACAAGCCTCGTTTCAATGGGGGCTTTTTTTGCCTCATCTTTGGTATGGCAAATGAAGACCAATTGGGGGTGAAAATTGGAGGGAGAGTTATTAACAATATGCGGTATGCTGACGATACAACTCTCATGGCGGAGAATGCGGAAGATCTAAGATGCCTGCTGAGTAAGGTCAAGGAAACTAGTGCACAAGCTGGCCTATACCTGAACATTAAAAAGACAAAAGTGATGAATACAGATGGACTGAAAGATTTCATGTTAGACGGAGAGAAGATAGAAGTTGTAAATGATTTCAACTTTCTTGGAAGTTTGATTACTGAAGAAGGAGGATCAAGTAAAGAAATCAGACTAGCTATTGCGAGGGCGGCTTTGGCAAAGTTGGCTAAAATTATCAAAAGTAATGACATATTAAAGAGTACAAAAATTAGGATTGTTGAAACTATGATATTCCCCATAGCTATGTACCGATGTGAAAGTTGGACTATCAGGAATCAAGATAGAAAACGGATAGATGCATTTGAACTGTGGTGCTGGAGAAGAGTACTAAAGATTCCGTGCACCAGAAGAGAAACTAACAAATCCGTTATTGACAGAAAAGCACCCAAAATAACTTTAGAAGGGCGAATAGTAAAGCAAAGGCTAAGATACTTTGAGCATGTGATGAGAAAAGATGGTTGTCTCGAAAAGGACTCGTGCTGGCCAAAATTGAGGAAAATAGGACAAGAGGACGACCAAGACAAAGATGGATGGNAAACTAACAAATCCGTTATTGACAGAAAAGCACCCAAAATAACTTTAGAAGGGCGAATAGTAAAGCAAAGGCTAAGATACTTGAGCATGTGATGAGAAAAGATGGTTGTCTCGAAAAGGAACTCGTGCTGGCCAAAATTGAGGAAAATAGGACAAGAGGACGACCAAGACAAAGATGGATGGACGGTGTATGTGAAGTCACGGGCAGAAATCTCTCTCAGCTGAAAGACGACGTACGAGACAGAATAAAGTGGAGGCAGACTGTGCATGACGTCACCAGGAGTCGCAGCCGACTCGACGGAACATGATGAGTATGATTGGTATGGCAAGTGTGTCATTAGGGGCAGAAGTGCTCATCCCAGCCCTTGTGGCTGTGATTTGAGGCAGACTGGTGAACGGTGAAACCAGTAGCCTGTCTGTGACCCACCTCTGGCCAAGCAAAACTCACCTTCTCGAGGTGCGATATGGTAACGGCGGCCGCGAGGCTGCCGGCTAACGTGGCTCTGGCTAGGTGTGACAGCCGATTTCCTGTAACAAGATATTGGGCCCCCCGTTAGGTGCAATGTGCAGTGCCCACCGGCGTATGAACATGTCCGGTACTCACCAAATTCCCGCCCAGGAATGTGTTAAATTCCCTCCCTGCCTTGCTAGTAGCTGCGTAGACGGCCACAGCCTAGGTGCACGGCCAAAAATAGTGTACCCGTCAGGCCTTTCCAGCCGGGTTAAAGGAAGGGCACGTGATAAAATGAAAGTGAATCTCGACAGGAATGCGAATGGGGCTAGGGCCTCCACCGACAGTGACGCGCAGCATAGGCCCCCGTATGTTGTGAGAAGTAAACAAGGAGTATCGCATCAGTCCCTCATGCGACTAAAGAAGCAAAGGAAGACCAGTACAATCAGAATAGGAAATTGGAACGTTGGAAGTATGACAGGGCGAGGTAGGGAGGTTGCGGACGTGGTGAGGAGGAGAAAGATTAATTTGTTATGTGTGCAGGAAACAAACTTGAAAGAGAGCAGTGCAAAGGAGCTGGGAGATAAGTATAAGTTGATATACCATGGAACAGAGAAGAGAAAGAATGGTGTTGGGATCATAATAAGCGAAGAGTTAAATAGAGAGGCATTAGAGGTGAAGAGTGTGAGCGGACGCACAATTAGCATCAAATTGGTATTGGAGAGAGAGGCAAGATTAACATCATAAGTGCTTATGGATAGGATGCAGGGATGAAGAAAAGGAGAAGTTCTTTGAAGAGTTGGAGGAAACTGTCAGGAGCTTCCCTTCAGAGAAGATGGTGATCATTGGGGCAGATCTCAGTGGACACGTTGGCAATAACAGAGCTGGTTTCGAGAGGCAGCTTGGGCCCTTTGGACTGGGCCAAAAGAATGAAGGAGGACAAAGAATATTGGAGACAACAGAGGATTTAGATTTGATGGTCATTAAGTCATGGTTTGATAAACGTAGGGAACATCTTGTGACATACTGCAGTGGAGGAAATGAGGACCATTTTTCACTACTTCCTGACAAGAAGGGAAAAGAAGAAGTATGTAATGGACTGTAAAGTGATCCCGGAAGAGCCTGTGGTAGCCCAGCATCGGTTGTTAGTAATGGAGATAAAGCTGGAGTGAAAGAGAAGGAAACAGGTGAGAAACAAAGGAAAGATACAGGTCTGGAAGCTGAACAATGGAGATGCACAGACGAACTTCAAGGATAGAGTCTTGAGAAGGATGGGGCAAGTGGGGGAAGGTGTGCCTATTAACAAGGAATGGAACTTCATGAGGGATGTGATTACAGCTGAGGCTACTGAGGTTTGTGAAAGAAAGAAACCACTAAAGCCATTTACCATTAACTTGAAATTCCAAAACAACTGGAAAACCCATGGGTTTTTTTATCTGAGGTATAGAAAACATGGAGCTGCTTAGAAGTGAAGCTGCTGCTTTTTTTTACTTCTTTTTTTAATCTTTTATACTATTACAAATTTCTTGAAATTGACAACAAACACTTATCAAAATCATCAATTATGAAAGACTCTAAGTCTTGACAAAAGCAATTAAAAAACATGTCCAAAAATGTATTTTCAGAGGCATGCGGCGAGTATCTACACTGTGTTGGAAGCAAAAAAGCTCTTCGTGCGCTGCATCCGACCTTTCGTCTCTCAAATGTCCACTAAAATGTGCAAATGTCCACTCACGATGTCATTTTTGAAGTAGACAGCCTGATGCTGTCTACTGATAACTGATTATTGTCCACTGATAACACCATCTTGACCACAACATGGCAATTAATTTTACAGATGTTTTTATACAAACGCAAATTAACAGCGGAAAATTAGCTTCTTAAATATAAGCCAAGCAAAGAATCACCTCAGGTGATTTGAACTCATGCGCAAATAGGACCCTGAAAATTTATTCAAGCGCCCCAATCATTCAATCAGAATAAAATTGGGGTCACGGTGATACTTTCCCTTATTTAACTGTTTTAGTCCTTTGGCTGATTGAAAATATAATAATTATAAGTCAGTGTAATACAATAAGAATCATTCAATGCACAAAACAACCAGTATAACCTTTTGTGTATCCAACTCTGATGCTAGTCGTGAAAAATTAAAAAATTTTTTTTTCAAAACACATTGCACATAAAAAAATTTAAATTTTGATTTTGCATTTTGGTTCCCTTGTAAACTCATTTTCCTAAAACGGAACTATTTGAGGAAAAAACACTTTGTGCACCCTTGTGTTGGATTGTGTTCAAATCTGAGAGCATGACTTAACATAGGGTTCCCAAACAATTATCATTCTTTTGAAGGGTAATACAATACTCACGTCGGCTATAGATCTGTGGTTGAATCTCCAATTAAATCCACATAATAAACACGATCTTGTTATTGCGCTCCTGATAATATGGATAGTATTTTAGTAGTTTTACAACGATTGAAAATCTAGGCCTGCCTTCCATTTAGAACCATTGAAAGCAATTCACAGTCAACTTTCATCATTTCTTTTTTTTAGACAAAAATAATTTTTTTAATACTATGCTAACCTTTAATATGGCCCTTACATATATATAAAAGTGGCGCTGAGGCCACAAAATTTAAAATGACTTTGGTGCATTTTCTGCAGCTCTATCCTTTTAAGTTTGCGCCACCCTCTCACAATTTTTTTGTTTTTCATAAATACTTCATCAGTATGACTCGTAATCATTATAGCAGAATGAGATGGCACTGTTTGATTACAGCTTTCTTCGCCTGATCATCACCTTTGGAAATACGGATCACATGAATAATTTTAATAGTGGCTGAGTATTTTACTGTTCGTCTTTACTTCTCGGTTTTTTTGTGATTTGTCAGAGTAACAGAACTCATTTGAAATGGTATCCTACATAGTTTGCAGTAAACATTTGATACTTAATAAAAGGAGCCGTGGCTTAATGGTTAGTGCAACTGCACAGTAACCAAGAGTTCCGGGGGCGATTCCCTGAGCTGTCGAGGGGAATTTGGAACTTGACAAAGAAACAACATTGGTTGGCGTCAGGAAGGGCATCTGGCCAAAAAAATTCCTCACTGCCAAATCAAAGTCCCTCTGAAGGGCACCGTCTGAGCCCCAATTGCTGGGGAAAAATGACGCTAAAACTAAAAAAACAAACAAAAAACAACAACAAAAAAACAAAATTTGATACTTAATAAACACACTGAAATCTCGACTCCCTAAATCTACTATACATTCATTTTCGCTGTTTTATTCTTTCCATTTAGATGCCATTTAAAACAAACATACACTTCCAATTCTTGAAATTAATAAAGCCCTAGTCTCTGCTAAAGGTATTATCATGTGATGTATTTGATGAGCTTTTCTCCCTGATACCAGCTCAGTTTGCTCCATTTCGTGTTATTCTATTCTCTTATTGTCTTCATACTTAATCAGTTGTCGCTTCCCACTGCAATAAATTAGGTTTATTCTTAGAACAGATTGATTTTTGAACTTTTCGACTTACAAATGTTTTCTTCCATCATATGGCCTAAATGTTTTAAGTCTGAAGTAAACTTTTATCTCTGGATTTAACCTTCTCCTTTTCTCCTTTTTCCTGTCTTTTCTTCACAGTACATACACTTGCCATTTATGGTTCTTAATTTATAAAAATGCCAATTTTGAAAACTGTTCGAAACCTAAATGTGTAAAAATAGTAAAAAAGTAAAATAAATATTCATAATAAAAGTTTCGATTGTTTCCGAGCGAGGTAACCTTGTACCACAGATTATTTTAGCACGAACATTCATACTTGGTTTGACATAAATGGTACTGACGCTCACCACAACCTCTTTACTGAAGGTTCATTCCTTTTCCCATTACAGTAATCATGGTCTCCTCTAAAACTAGTACTACATTGATGTTCCGGCAAAACTTGGCAGTTCCCTAAGAAAAAATACATAATAGATCTTGAAATTATGCCATGTTAAATTCATAGTATAAAACACAGAGAAACACCAGGGTCGATCCGTGATTGTTATTGATCAAGTAAATATCTTCTTAATATCATACCTACTAATTGCTAGCAAAACTTAAAACTATATGGTAGTCTCGAACGAAAAACGAGTCACTAATACAAAGCTCGTGAAATTGCGATGGGGAATTTGCTTAGAAACATTGGTCCCATACCAACATTAATCAATATGCTTTTGTTTACGATATCTGTTATCAACTCATCTCCCCTCCTCTCTCTCTCTCTCTCTCTCTCTCTCTCTCTCTCTCTCTATATATATATATATATATATATATATATATATATATATATATATCTGTATCTGTATGTCTCCTTCTTCATTATTTTTCTTTTCTCTCTCTCTTTCCTCTCTATGAGTGTCTCAAGCCTGAAACAGGGATTAAAGGGCATCAAAGTAACATTATGTCACAGCATATGGTCTCTGCGATGCATGACATAACCTCCCTATAAAAACTTCCCCAAACAAAATTATTGTTGGGGAGATACATATTTGGGAGATTTTGTCTCAGGGTTTTTTTTTGTTTTTTTTTTTTTTAGTTTTAACGTCATTTTTGATACCTTTAGAAATAATCTCAACNTATCTGTATGTCTCCTTCTTCATTATTTTTCTTTTCTCTCTCTCTTTCCTCTCTATGAGCGTCTCAAGCCTGAAACAGGGATTAAAGGGCATCAAAGTAACATTATGTCACAGCATATGGTCTCTGCGATGCATGACATAACCTCCCTATAAAAACTTCCCCAAACAAAATTATTGTTGGGGGGATACATATTTGGGAGATTTTGTCTCAGGGTTTTGATACCTTTAGAAATAATCTCAACACCTCAATCCGCAAACAACTAGTTGCATCTACAAGTATCATGTCTGGGACAGATTTGGACTAGCAAAAGGAGTTCAGATTAATAAAAAATAACAATGATTAACTTGAAAAACTCAAGTTAGAAGGTTAAAATTTTTTTTCAAATAAAATTATATTCCTCCATGTTTGATTGACTTTGTGAAGCCAAAATACCCGAGAGTTTTTTGTTTCTTCACTGGGGTAGCCATCACACTGATACTTTAACACTCCTCTTACACAACTCCGCGAGAAAAGAATTTTCTCATAACAAACCATACATTTTCAACAACGTCATCGAGTAGAATGTCACGTTCGAATGTTGACTTTCGAATGTTGACGTTCGAATTGTGACGTTGTGATTATTCAATGAATTTTCAAGCTGTTTGGAAAAAAAATTAAAACTAAAATATAAGTATGTATTAGAATATTTCACCCTTATATTTTGTCAAATCATAAGAATACTTCACCTTCAACGAAGTTTTACTATTCTTACAAAAAGAAAAGCATGTGATACATGCCCTGTCTCCATCGAGACCAAAAAAACCAGACCAAAGAACATTCCCTCTTTTTGATAATGAGGTAATATAATGGTTTATTTTGTTTTGGCTTCAACGATCTGACATTCTTTCAAATTTGAAAAAAGTTCAACAGCACATAATATTGGATACAAGCGTCTAACTCAAGGTTTTTGGAGCATTTGCTGATAGCAGAGATACAGCATGGCAGCTCCCAAAGTAAGTGATGTTGGCGTAATGAAATGTTAGACTATATGCGTAGGTTAGAATTGGTACAGATTTAAAGTGCTGCCATGCCTATTTCCTGAGTCATGAGTGCAAGCCTAAGCTAACCTGCACAAAATTTTCAGAGTAGCATAGTAATACACAGTAATGCATGGTGGGAATGCATGTGCTTAAAAAGTTATTCCATGAGTTAAGCTTCACAAAGAACAACAGTAAAAAAGTCTATTAAGTACGATGAAAGTCTTTTTCAAGATTGACCCTCCCCCTTTTGATATCAACGCACATGCTATGCCTTGTTAATTTTATTGTCATTTGCCTTGCACACACTCAGACACACACATTGTCACAAATATATGTCTCTGTGTGTGTGTTTGTAATGTGCGATACCTGCCTTGGAATGAAAGGCGGCTTAGCTACAGGTTTTATAATTTTAAGCATTTTTTGTGATCAACTGTATTTCCAGATAAGTTTTCCCTTACTTCTGTGACTCTATGTGTTGAATATTTTTTTCAGCGTTTCCACGTTTCAGCGGGTTTTTAAACTACCTTTTTTTTAGTTACTTTAGGATTCTTTTAGATTATCAAGAAGTATTCAAATTCGGTATTCCTGGAACATTATATACTCATTTTTTTTGCAGGAAGCTATAGCATTAGTTATTGATATTGGTGCAGCTATGGGTCATGGTGGAGAAGATGGAAGAGGAGATTTGGAAACTTCACTCAAAGCAGTAAACATGATTATTCAAAAAAGGGTGACTATGATATTTTTTTTGCCTTTGCCATCTATTGCACCACTTTCACTTATTACCAAGTTTTCATGGCAGATGAAGTGTCTTTTTCTTCTTACTTCTTTCTTTCAGTCTATCTATTCATCCATCTATCCACCCATGTATCTATCCATCCATCTATCTATGTATGTATGTATGTATGTATGTATGTATATATATATATATATATATATATATATATATATATATATATATATATCTACCTATCTATCTTTCCATTTATCAATCTATCCATGCATCTACCCATCAATTCATCCATCCATCCAACTATTTATCAAACTGCTTATCAATCAGTCTATCTTTCCACCTGACTATTTAGCTTACTCATATGGCTGCTGTCTTTCACTCACCCTGGCTAACACTTAAATTTCTTTGTGTCTGATGATTATCTCAGTGTTTTGTTTATTAATAGAAACCCAAAGTACATATGTTATTTTTACATGTTAAAGAAGTGTTTGGATAATGAAGTATTGCTTGAATTCTAAATTTTGTAATATTACCAACAAAAGTTTGTCTATTGTATCACTACATTTCAAATCAAAATCCTGAATATGCAAGTATCTTGGCATTGGATGCTTCTGAAAAACATGTTTTTTCCCCATTTTCTTTTCCTAAGCCATGCAATAATAAAATATTGTACTACCTGGCTTAGAATTGCATTACAAACAATTTGAACATGTGGCAACAGTGTATTTATAACCAGATCTGCAAATTGTTTTATAAATATATCAGACCAGGTGTAGCTATGGTTGGTCAGGTGCCAAACCTGATACAGGCATCAGTAATTATTCGAGTCAAAGCCATCCTTTCACTGCATGCATGGATGAGTTCATTACAGTTCTGTTGTTTGAACACCAGTTTTTTAGAGACTGTGAAGATGTATTTCTTTGTCTTCATCTGGCTCTCCTGCCCGTGATCTTTCCTAACAAAGCAAGGCATTCCAGCTTAGGATGTCTCATAATAACTATAGTGTCAGCTTTATGTCTCAAAAAGTTTCTGTTTGTACTAATGACCTGTGGTGGTGATGTGCATAATTTTTCTTAACATTTTATCACATTTTGATCAGGAATATGGGTAGTAAAAAGGACTGATAAATGGGAACAGCTCTCTTTTACATATTTAGATAATAACAACTTAGTTTGATGTTTTGGGCTATTTTTTGTCTTGATTTTTGAAGGCAGTGAAAAAATTTTTTTTTCTTTAAAATGTTTTACTAATTAGTATTTTGTTTACATTGTAAATGCAGCATAAATATAGCATAACATAGTCATATTTTTGTTTTTGTAGATATTTTCCAAGTCAAAAGATGAAGTGGCCTTAATACTTTTTGGAACTGATGGTTGGTTTTTTTAAAAGCCTGATTTATTTGCTATGATGACCTTGATGTTCTCACACTTGTACTTGCAACTCAGTATCGATGATAAAAATTTTACTCTTTTGAGTAAGGACCAGGTTTTGGAAGTAGTGGTTGCAGCGAAGTAATGTGTTCATTTTCCCTATACTATATTTACAAAATTGCTCTGTGATTGCAAGCATGTCAACTATATATATTTATATATAAAGTACTAAAACAGAAAGAAACTAGACTGTGACTGTGGTGGCCTGATTTTTATTTTGTTACAGTGCTCAGCACAAAGATTCATAGAGCAGAGTTATATATAAATTTGGAATTAAAATATGTTTACAAGTACATTTACTTTTAAACATATTTTAATTCCAAATATATGGATAATGAGGTTTTTTGAATGTTTTATAGCTTATTTCCCTCAGTATGCAATTGTAAATCATCCCTTCTCATAAATCAGAGTAAAATTATAATTTTTTTTGAAAGAGTTTGAACTGAAGCTCTTACATCATAACAACCAGTTATGACCCATTGGAGGTGTCATAACCTGTAGTGGTAACTTCTTCACCAGAGGAAAAGTAACATGTATGCTAATTACTCATAGCCATAAAAAATGGTAGCTAACTTACATGGGAGTATCATATTGTTTGCATCATATTGAACACCTTAATAGGAAATGTTTATATTGCAAATGAATTGTTGAACAAAACATGTTAATTAATGGCTAAAAAGACACAAAAAGTCATAAACCTCTAAATGCAGCCTTGATAATGTTTAATCACAGCATCAAGTTCACAACCAACTTGCATCATTATTTCATAACTTTACCTTGCTTATTCTTTGACCATGTAACTTAACACACTTGATTTTCAATGTAAAACAAAGCTTCCATTACTTGCAGAATCCATTTCCACAGCATTACATATTTTATTAGATATGCTGAATCCTTAAGCAATTATGATATGTATTCCCCAACTCCAAGTTCATTTTACCAACTATGTCACTACAAATAATATCCAGGCAGAATAGCCATGTACACAAAAGAGATGTTTGAGGTGTGATTAGGGTGTGTACTATAAATGTTGTGTATTATAAATGTGAGAAAATTGCTGGGTAGAAATCATGAGGTTGTTGAAATACTTGCTAGGTATATGTTGTATTCAAGGAGTATGCTATAGAGATAAAGGAACTACTACCTTTAGGGCAGGAGAAGAAATATACAAGTGTTGATATAGTGGAAATCAGCCTGGAACAAATGATGTAGGAGTATTTCTAAGACAAGGACTGACAAGAAATGTAATTGAGATGGAAAGACTAAATGATTGCACAATGAAGATAAAATTGGTCATTTGGAAGGTAATGTATCAAAAGGAGGGGATATCAAATATATTTAGTTTACATGCCTCAATTCAGTAGAACACCACATGAAAAAGAAAAGCTTGGGAACATTTGGAAGATGATATGAGGCTGATTTCTCAGGCTTAAGGGATATTATTAGGTATTATATTATATAGGGTATTATAGAGACATGAATTGTTATGTAGGCAACAAAAAGTCTGAAAACAAGGATATGATGGGTCAATTTGGGTTTGAAAGTCATAAAGGTTTGGATGCTTGGCATGAAGATTTGGGAGAGGATATTGTATGTAAGGATGATGAGTGCTGTTAATGTTAGGACAACACAGTTTGGTCTAATTGAAGACAAATCAACAACAGGTGTATTTTTCATCATAAGACAGCTTCAGGAAAGATATGGTGAAAGGAAAAAAAGCAATCTCAGGTTTTTGTAGATCTGGAAATGGCTTTCAAGAAGATTCCAAGATCAGGTGTAAAGCAGGCTTTGAGAAGGCAGCTAGTACAAAAAAACTGGTGAAGATGGTAACTGCACTGTACAGCAAGTCAAAATTCATAGTACAAGTGGCAGGTATAACATCAAAGGGGTTTGCATTCCATTCATTCAATCCATTTTTACAACATTTTCAGTTAAAGAACATCAGTGTAAAAAATGATCAAGGGAATTAGTTTTAGTTGTGGTGTTCTTTCAGTTGTGCACACATTTGTAGGGGACACTAAGGATAAATAACCAAAGACCATTTTTAGTCACACTTTTTTGTTCATAAGACTTTATTGAGAAAAGAGCAGCTAGTAGAAACAATAGAACTTAGCTACCATTCTAGTCAAATACAGTCTAAACTTAAAGAAAAACACTCCCATTTGGTCAGGCCAAAAGCTTGAAGTTCAATGTGACTATTTAAATCTGTATATAAAAGCCCTCACAGTGGGCTAAGTCATATCAGTCAGAATTTTCTTCCCTGTGATAGATTTGGTGATGTGGCAGATTTAAGATGGTGAGGAATTGGGATTAAATGGAGCTTCACCAAAATACTTGGAGACCTAGATTTTGGAGATGACATCACCCTTTTGTATCCAACATTGAACTACCTTCCGTCCTTAGCAACAAATCTGGAAGACAATGCAACAAGAATTTAACTAAAGCTAAAGGACAGAAAACACAAGACGTTAAAGACAAACAGCAAGAGTAATGTCACCCTGAAGTTAGAATGAAGTTAAGGAGATGAAGAGCTGTGGATGCCTTTGTTTTATTGTAACCAGGAATATTTTAGGGGTACTGGAAACAGCAAGAAAAAGAAAATTTTAGCCAGCACAGTCTTCAAGAGGCCCTTTAACATTTTGTGAGCCACATATATCAGCAGGAAGACCAAAGCATCCCCCTTCAGGAACTTGTTTTTGTAAGTCCTACTGTACAGATTTTCCAGATCAAATGACCCTGGAGGATCTTAAAAGGCTGCAGAATGTCTTTATTACAAGACTTTTTCAAATGGTAAATCCAAAAAAGACAAGTAAGAAATTGAAAAGGAGGAGATTGAACTGAATTAGTCTTCTTCTGAGGCAATAATCAATTCATGACTGTACAGTGGTATCACCCCAACTCAGCTACCGACAACTCAGCTACCGACAATACCGCTACCGCCAACTCAGCTACCGGTACAACTCAGCTACCGACAATACCGCTACCGGTACAACTCAGCTACCGACAATACCGCTACCGCCAACTCAGCTACCGGTACAATACCGCTACCGCCAACTCAGCTACCGGTACAATACCGCTACTGCCAACTCAGCTACCGGTACAATAATAGAGCTACCTGCTCTACTACTTTAATGCAAAAATAATTAATTATTCATGTATAAACATTATGCAGGCGTACAGTACTATGATACACTTACTATGATACATTAAAAAAACATAATAATGAATAAAATGTTAACAAGGCAAATTAACAGCTGGAGATAATGACGTCATAAACGGCAATTATATAAAATGTTATTTCAAACTATTGAAACCACTTTTTAAAACTTATCTTATGTTCAACAATATTTTATTTAACACGTCTACTATTTTTTCCTTAGTTCAACTGACCATGGAGATTATCACATCACAGAGAGGCAAGGATATTTTAGTTTTCTCTGGGTATAAATACCGAAAAAATAGAATCACAAAAACAACCCAGACTTGGAGGTGCACACAGTCGGACTGCAGTGGGACAGCATCAACGCCTCTAAATTATAGAGAAGATAGAATTGTT
>RDPX01000187.1:61163-78525 GCA_003991215.1 Morbakka virulenta
GTCTGTACGCGTATTTCGAGGACACTTATGTTGGGCGCCCCTTTAGGCGAGGGAGACGCCCTGCACTTTTTCCTCCGGAGACGTGGAACGTCCTCAGAAGAACAGAGGAAGGCCTGCCGAGGACATCCAATAAAATGGAAGGATGGCACAGAGCCATACAGACGTCATACGACTGTGCACATCCTTCCATGTGGAAGTTCCTTCAAGGACTGCAGAAAGAAGAGCAACTGCAGCGGGCGAATCTGCGTCAGTTTATGGCAGGCGAAGATGCGCCGCAAAGCAAGAAGTACAAAGAGGTCAATAAACGGATCAAGACCTTGATTGCGAGATATAGAAATCAAGAAGTAAACCGAATTGACTATCTGAGAGGTGTCTCGCACAACATTACATATACTGTGTGAACATCTACTAATCTGATAATTCTCCAATAAAGGTCAATGTCATTTAAAGAACTTCCTTGTGATTTGTATGTGCATATGTATCAATAAGGCGAGCATCTGAAGTAGCACTAAATACGGTTGCTGAGTTGGACTGGTAGCAAATATTGGTAGCGGTATTGTCGGTAGCGGTATGGTACCGGTAGCTGAGTTGGCGGTAGCGTATTGTACCGGTAGCTGAGTTGGCGGTAGCGGTATTGTACCGGTAGCTGAGTTGGCGGTAGCGGTATTGTCGGTAGCTGAGTTGTACCGGTAGCTGAGTTGGCGGTAGCGGTATTGGCGGTAGCTGAGTTGTCGGTAGCTGAGTTGTCGTATAACCCTGTACAGTAGACCTTGGATGGACTCCAGAGAGCAGAAGGAATTTGGGCTGCTGAGAAACAACCTTGTAATAAAGGTTTGGGTTGAAACAAATGTTATAGGTGGAGCCAAATGGTGTAGGTGGTGCCAAGTGGTGTTGCTTGGACCTGCTGGAAAACTACACAACCTGTAGCCTCAGACTGGCTTGAGTGAAAGTGAGTTATAAGCCTTGTCAGCCTCCTGGCACTTAGAGAATTATAGGTAAGGTAAGGAAGTGACTGGCTCTACAATGTAACCTGACTAAGTCAGTTACATGTGGCAGTGTAACTCAGCTTCCCAATTTCTTACAATCACTAAAAAACCATTGACAGATCTTACTCTAATGCTGACAGGCCTGCCAACTTCTCACCGTCTATTATTTTTACCATGTAATCATCAGGAATTAACATTGTTGGTAGGGTCATTTACTTGCTGTTATTTAATCTTGCTGTTACAGCTAATGCAAACTACCGTACATTTTGGTGTCATACCTTACAGATAAAAATAAAGCAAATATTTAAAAGAAAAGTATTTTCATATGAAGGGTTGCACAATAGGAAACTGCCCAATAGTAGTTTCCTGATAGTTACTTCACAATCTTTGAATTTCAACAAAGATTTTGAACTGATTTACCTTTTGCAAGGTTGCCAATGCTGACTAAGGCATGCATTTGTAGGACCATCTCATTGTATTTGACTACAATTTCATCTAAAAACTGTGTTATTCTTGGTGGTTTGGAGTGTTCCACTACTTTAAATATATCACCATACTCCAGAGAGTAATTTACACTTCCATATTTGAATACCAATAATAATAAGTTGTGTGATACATTCCGTAAATTTAAATCATAAATCAAATAAACTGTTTTTGAAGTTTTATTGAGCTTCTCTTTAATAAGAGCCTTTATCTGTTATTATATTTTATTATATTTTATATTATTTTATTACTTTTTATTAATTATTATAACATAATGAATATTTTTACCTTCAATGAGCCAGTTTTTGAACTGCTGACAAAAGCATTTCTTTGAAGCTAACCTAATCATAACGTAATGTGCTAATTTTTCAAGATTGATGAATAGTGGTTAACCCTTATTTTTTGTTTGGTTTTCTACTGGTTTACATATTGTAGCCAGATTTTACTTTTGTTTTTTTAGGGACAGAAAATGACCTGCATGAGTCTTCTGGTGGGTATGAACACGTTAGTGTTGTACGAGAGCTAGGTCCACCAGACTTGGAATTGTTAACATTGGTCAATAAAAGTATTAATCAAAGTAAGTGCTTTGGGATTTTTGTAAATATTTACATCAGAGATTGACCCCTGGCGTCTCTGTCTTTAATTTACTATTTTAAGCCTTGGCAACAGCTTAATAATCACAGAAGTATATTTTTACCATCCAACACATGCCAGCATGTAAAACAGACATAAAATTGAAGAAGATGATGATGATGATTATTATGATGATTATGATGTGTTTGTTTTTCTGTCTGGTGTCACATGTCATGCTTAAAATGGCATAAAAGAGCCTTTTCATGAGCCAATAGTGTGGGCACCATGAGTATTGATCTATGTTATTTTGATAAGGTTGTGATACCATTCTTTGGGTTAGGGTTATTATTAGTAATTTTGTATTTAAGTTCATTAATAAGTTTGCTTGTCATACTATTTTTTTATCATTTCAGGTACCAGTGAAGGGGATTGTATCCTTTTTGAAATTCAGTTTTATACTTATGTCATTCACATACTTTTACATACTTCTGTTTTTTTTCTGTTATTTAAAAACTTATTTGTGTATAGCAGATGCTTTTGTTGTTGTTATTGTGTAAGCTGCTCAAGGCAGATTGGAAGACCACCCCAGTGAGCTTGATCTGGCCTCATGAGATGTGAAACCAACCTCCCCTTTCTGCTGAACAAGTGAATATCCAAAGTTCACAACAGTGTGCCCCCAGCATGTATCTGTGACCAAGTGGGTAGGTTGCACCAGGAATATATCTCCCAATTGCAGGGGCATTGAAGGCACACATTTCCTGGTTAGTTTTTCATTGGTTAGATAGAGCCAACAGTTGTATTCTACCACACAAGGTTTCCCAGGATTACTCATGGGTGTCACCTATACATACCAGCAATGACGGTACTGAAAAGCATCAGCAACCCACAAACAAGGCAAATTGTTTTGGAAAGAAACCAGAAACAATGAACCTTCATTTACCACCAGGAGGGGGCACAACTTCCAAAAAGATTCTCCAAATCGATGAAGAACCAGATTTGAAATCATATGAACTACGTGATCAATTTCTTCTATGGAATGGAAGAATAGCTTGAAACCGAAGGCTATTCATTACTAACCAGTCAGAAGAACCTGGCTAATCAGCAGCCAGGCATCACCATGTGGAGGTTGCCCTCTTGGACACCCAGAGAAGATGCTTTTGTTTTGATGTCATGGTTCATCATCTTGTAAGGAGCTTGGACGTGCACTGAAGCCATTATTACTCACTTTTCCCATGATTTTAGCATGTGAAAACACATTTTTTATATTTGATTTATTGATACAAATATAGAGTTGTTGACAACTGTTACAAGCCAGCAATGTAGACAGTGTCTTGTATGGCCCATTTTAAACTGTTTTCTCATTAAATCAGTGACTTTTCCATGGACCAAAATTTCAATGCCAAACCCTACAGCTAGCTGCAAATCAAACTTTTGTTCTCTATTTTCTTTTTTTTCTTTTGAAGCCATATCTAATTACCTAATACCTCACCCTTTTTTTAGACTGATGACCATCCTTATTTAGCATTTTATTTACTGACTTTGTTTATGCCATAGTTCATTTATTGTGTTTAATTTTACCATAAATTATTTTTTTTGTCTCCTTATATTATCTTTTTTTGTTGTATTTGATTTAAACATTTAAAAAAATTATATGTTGTTATATTATGTTCTATTTATTTACTGTGGTTGTACCATATTTTCTTTATTTGCCTTTGCACTTATCATATTTTATAATTGGTTTTACCATAAACTCTTTGATAACTTTGCTTCAACTATTTATAGTCCCATTGATGGTACCACTTTTTGTTTATTAATATTCTCTTTATTGTCATTATTTGCATGATTTTATTCTTGCGCATGGTTGCGCCCTATTCTTATACTGCCTTTGCTTATACAACATTTTATCTATATTTTTATTGCAATTTATTCAATTTCCTGTCTTTGGTTATACTATGTTTTGCTCATAAGGGTTTTTATGGTTGATTTATTGTCTTTGCTTTCACCAGACGGTTTTATTTCTTTTTCTTTAAACCCGTTTTTCATGCATTTGTGTATATCTTTATGTGTGTTGCATTTATTTAAAGCACCTGCTTATACTGTATTTTATTTAGGTGAATGCTTATAGCATGTGCCTTTGCCTTACAGAGTATGATATTATTTTTTTACTTTAACTGAGTCAATCATAAGTTGTCGATGCTTTAGTTGTTGCAATGGATCATTTGATGAGCAAAACAAAGTAAGTTACCCTCTCAAAGTAATTATTTTACCAAACGCATTCTTAACTTCTTACACAGCAGCAAAGAAGGTACTTTTCGGTTTAATAAAACTAATATATTGTGTAATGTAATATAAGTAATGTCATGTCATGTCAATGTCATGTCAGTGTCATGCCATGTCATTTCATGTCAGTGTCATGCCATGTCATGTCATGTCCGTGCCATGCCATGTCATGTCAGTGCCATGCCATGTCATGTCAGTGCCATGCCATGTCATGTTATGTCATGTCAATGTCCACAAGAATCAGAGTACTGCAGTGCTACGTAACCTCTACCATACTCTATGGATGTGAATGCTATACAATTTCAGTCGGAATGGAAAAGAAGTCGGAAGCCGCTGAAATGTGATTGTTGAGGAGGACGTTAAGAATATTGCGGACTGATCATGTAGCAAACAATGAAGTTTTATGAAGATCAGAAACGGAAAAGAACCTTTTGAGGACAATTCAAAGAAGGCAGATAGAATTCTTCGGACACGTTATGAGAAAGGAGGGTCTGGANCATGTCATGTTATGTCATGTCAATGTCCACAAGAATCAGAGTACTGCAGTGCTACGTAACCTCTACCATACTCTATGGATGTGAATGCTATACAATTTCAGTCGGAATGGAAAAGAAGTCGGAAGCCGCTGAAATGTGATTGTTGAGGAGGATGTTAAGAATATTGCGGACTGATCATGTAGCAAACAATGAAGTTTTATGAAGATCAGAAACGGAAAAGAACCTTTTGAGGACAATTCAAAGAAGGCAGATAGAATTCTTCGGACACGTTATGAGAAAGGAGGGTCTGGATAACTTAGTACTGACTGGACGTATATAGAAGGAACCAGAGACAGAGGGCAGCCACGAAGAACGTTTTTGTGAAATTTGAGGAAGCATGTGGCGAACAACTGGAGGAATGGAATACAAACGAGTGAAATTTTACATGTGACAAGGAACAGGGTCAATTGGAACATCATGATAGCCAACGTCTACAGACAACTTAGAGGAAGAAGAAGATTGTGTAATTGTAGTAAGTGAAAACCAGATTATAGTGTTGATGTTTTAATACCAGTCAAAAATAGAACCCATTTGAAGCTATGAGACAAGTGATGAAATCTATGATGGTTCTAGTGGACTTTTTTCATGGGTAAACATGATGACACTAGGGGTACCGGAAGCAAAGAGAAATACTGGGAGTTTTTTCAAGGGCGTGGAAATAATGTACTATCCCCACCCCCTTCAATTTGAATATTTATGGTTTGACAAAGCCTTTGAAGCTATGAATCTCTCAGTCCAATGTCTTTTTGTAATCGTTCCCTCAAAAATAACAGGATTGTAATATTTACCACAGTATTTTTAGCCTTCACTGCCCCCTTAGCAAGATGATGCGAGGGAAAACTGCACCCATTGTCTCTGTGTTTTCGGTCTTCCTGGGTGACACTGTTGAAGGAATCATTAGGTAAATTTCAAGACAAGGTGTGTTTAGGGCTTTTTTTGTTTTACCATCATTTTCCCCCAGTAACTGGGACTCAGACGGTGCCCTTCACAGGGACTTGGATTTCGTAACACAAACTTTAATGTAGATTTGTAAAACTAGAAAAAAATTAAAATAAAATTTTGTTATTAAAGCTTTGTTTATTGATTAAGCTACAATGTGCCATTTCGATTGTGTGCAATAGCAACTAAGATCGCAATAAATTACAGAACCAATTCAATGCATTTATTACATTGTTTTTTATGGTTTTTAACGTCATTCTCCCCCTGTAACTGGGGCTCAGACGGTGCCCTTCAAAGGAACTTCTGTTTTGGTAGTAATTTCTTGACCAGATGGCCCTTTCCGACGTCAACCAATGGCTTTTGCTTTCGTTAACTTCCAAAATTCTGTTCGCCTGCTCGGAAAATCAAACATAGACCCTCTTAGTTACTATGGAGCTTCACTGAACATTAAACCACGGGTCCACACATTGTTGCAATAATAAATAAGATCGCAGTAGATTACAAAACCAATTTAATGCATTTATTGCATTGTTGCCTATGGGTTTAAAGGCAGTCAACTGTAAGATGTAAATGAAATAGCAAGTTGGTTTATACGTTAAGCCTTTGTCCTTCATAGACGTCTTCTTCAACATTCAAGTTGAAGAAGACGACGAGCCTAGATATAGGAGCTTTGTCATGCTAAGAACCGTACGGTTTTATGAAGCTTCGTTTCGAGAGATAGTTCTTTGATCTTCAGGCTACTTAAGTGATAATGTACAGCTCTTTTATACGTAAATAGTGCGGCCTTACGTGTAAAATATTGTAAAATAACATTGAAAGAACAGAATTGGAATTATATAGAAGGTAAAAATNCAAAAATAGAACCCATTTGAAGCTATGAGACAAGTGATGAAATCTATGATGGTTCTAGTGGACTTTTTTCATGGGTAAACATGATGACACTAGGGGTACCGGAAGCAAAGAGAAATACTGGGAGTTTTTTCAAGGGCGTGGAAATAATGTACTATCCCCACCCCCTTCAATTTGAATATTTATGGTTTGACAAAGCCTTTGAAGCTATGAATCTCTCAGTCCAATGTCTTTTTGTAATCGTTCCCTCAAAAATAACAGGATTGTAATATTTACCACAGTATTTTTAGCCTTCACTGCCCCCTTAGCAAGATGATGCGAGGGAAAACTGCACCCATTGTCTCTGTGTTTTCGGTCTTCCTGGGTGACACTGTTGAAGGAATCATTAGGTAAATTTCAAGACAAGGTGTGTTTAGGGCTTTTTTTGTTTTACCATCATTTTCCCCCAGTAACTGGGACTCAGACGGTGCCCTTCACAGGGACTTGGATTTCGTAACACAAACTTTAATGTAGATTTGTAAAACTAGAAAAAAATTAAAATAAAATTTTGTTATTAAAGCTTTGTTTATTGATTAAGCTACAATGTGCCATTTCGATTGTGTGCAATAGCAACTAAGATCGCAATAAATTACAGAACCAATTCAATGCATTTATTACATTGTTTTTTATGGTTTTTAACGTCATTATCCCCCTGTAACTGGGGCTCAGACGGTGCCCTTCAAAGGAACTTCTGTTTTGGTAGTAATTTCTTGACCAGATGGCCCTTTCCGACGTCAACCAATGGCTTTTGCTTTCGTTAACTTCCAAAATCAAACATAGACCCTCTTAGTTACTATGGAGCTTCACTGAACATTAAACCACGGGTCCACACATTGTTGCAATAATAAATAAGATCGCAGTAGATTACAAAACCAATTTAATGCATTTATTGCATTGTTGCCTATGGGTTTAAAGGCAGTCAACTGTATTGTAAATGAAATAGCAAGTTGGTTTATACGTTAAGCCTTTGTCCTTCATAGACGTCTTCTTCAACATTCAAGTTGAAGAAGACGACGAGCCTAGATATAGGAGCTTTGTCATGCTAAGAACCGTACGGTTTTATGAAGCTTCGTTTCGAGAGATAGTTCTTTGATCTTCAGGCTACTTAAGTGATAATGTACAGCTCTTTTATACGTAAATAGTGCGGCCTTACGTGTAAAATATTGTAAAATAACATTGAAAGAACAGAATTGGAATTATATAGAAGGTAAAAATATATGTATATTGAGCTAAGTTCAGTCCAGGGCCTATTATTTTCCCCAAGACGTCGCTCAATATCGAATTAAAATCAGCTTAAAGAGGGATGAGCCTCCCCAATAATATACTTCGTTGATCTTCAGGCTACTTAAGTGGTAATGTACAGCTCGTTTATACGTTAATAGTGCGGCCTTACGTGTAAGATATTGTAAAATAATATTGAAAGAATTGGAATTATATAGAAGCTAAACATATATGTATATCGAGCTAAGTTCAGACCAGGGCCTATTATTTTCTCCAGGACCCTGTCGCTCGATGTCGAATTAAAATCAGCTAATGGAGGAATGAGCCCCCCTCCCTCAAGAAGGATTAATTCCAGGGAAGGAATAGCCTTGGACTCTGGCTGGTTCAAACCCAGTTCAGTCCACACATATACCTCACTCTCCTTTCTGAATAATAGCTTGTGTTTTTCTTTTTTGGTTTACTCCAGGGGTAAAAAGCTGGAGATGAGAGTGATTTTGTTTACAAATCTTGCAAGTCCATTTGAAGTTGATCAGGTTGAAACAATCGCAAAGTCCATGAAAGCCAATAATATCCAGCTGACATTCGTGTAAGTTGCGATACTTGTATTACTTTGCTAATTTTGATTTTTCCATTCCGTAATACAAATATTTTTATTCTTTCCTCTTCTTCTTCTTCTTCTTCTTATTCTTATGCTTATGCTTATTCTTATTCTTATTCTCATTATTCTTATTTTCCTTTATGACTGTTATTATCATTGTCAGTTACTGCTTTCAACGTATTTTTATTGTATGGTTTACGCACAACATTTTTAGCTTGTGAAATCAAGATGGCAGCTGTTCACGTCCTGTGAACCAACGTTTTACAATCAATTTTCAACATTTTTTAAGTACTCAAGTAGTTTCAATTAGTCATTTTCCGAAAATATACTACCATTGACTGGCAGGATCGGAGAGATGCAGAAAAGCAGAAAAGGTTCAGCTGGTTAGGGGATGTTGAAAAGCAGGAAGAGAACTATATCTGCCAGATAATAATGGAGATGGCACCACCTGGTAGAAGAGGAATAGGATGCTGGAACCTAAAGTGGATGGAATGCAACCAGAAGGACATGAAGGGAGTTGGGGCAGAAGAGGATAACACCCTGGATCGAACATCATGGAGGAGATTGACTGCCGCAGCAACCCCACACCGAAAGTGGGGTAAAGCTAGAAGAAGGAAGACTGAAAAAGTGGACTGGCAGCACCTAATGCAGCAACGCCAGTAATCCATCTCTGTCACTGATCATAAATGCTACCTCTGTTGCCAGTTTGGCATTCTTTCACTTTTCACGTTTTCCTTTTCGCATATAGTGTTAGAAGGACAGGCAAGACCTGTAATTAAGTATTTTGCTGATTTTGTTTATTGCTACATTATTTGTTGTTGTTATTGCTGTAAGTATTATTATTATTATTATTATTATTATTATTATTATTATTCTTAGCACGGATCTTCATCCAGGATGCTACCACTCATTTAATTTTTTTTATGTACGGTACACTCAAATGAATATTATTCTTTCCTAATGCACCCAGTTCTTCAAGTCGTTTTAATCAAACTAGCATTTCTTAGGCAACTTTTCAATATTAGTATTCTACCCAAGTACTCTTCTTGTATATTTTTTGGATGTTGTTGTTTCCTCTTGATATTCTTCCTATGGCATTGTTTTATTCCTCTGCATTTCATTCAATGTCAGTGCTGCCCAACGATATTCTTCCCATGACATTGGTTTGTTCCTCTGCATTTCATGCAATGTCGGTGCTGCCTAACGATACTCTTCCTATGCCATTGGTTTGTTCCTCTGCATTTCATGCAATGTCGGTGCTGCCCAACGATATTTTTCCTATGACATTGGTTTGTTCATCTGCATTTCATGCAATGTCGGTACTGTCTAACGATATTCTTCCTATGACATTGGTTTGTTCCCCTGCATTTCATGCAATGTCGGTGCTGCCCAATGATATTCTTCCCATGACATTGGTTTGTTCCTCCGCATTTCATGCAATGTCGGTGCTGCCTAACGAACTTCTTCCTATGACATTGGTTTGTTCCTCTGCATTTCATGCAATGTTGGTGCTGCCCAATGATATTCTTCCTATGACATTTGTTTGTTCCTCCGCATTTCATGCAATGTCGGTGCTGCCCAACGATATTCTTCCTATGACGTTAGTGTATTCCACTGCATTTCATGCAATGTTGGTGCTATCTAATGATATTCTTCCTATGACATTGGTGTATTCCTTGATATTTTTCTTATGGTGTTGTTCCCACTCGATATTCTTCCTATGACGTTGGTTTGTTGCTCTGCATTTCATGCAATTTCATGTCATTGTTCTGCGTCATAAAGGTTTGAACAGTTTAGATACAAAGCCATTCATTGTTGGAAACCTGTCTTCAACCAATCAAATGTTATTGTCAATAATGTTCGCTACATATCTTCGCATCATTGTTGTGGTAATTTGATGTAACGTGATCAATGTTACTTTGCTATCAAATTTAGAATATTGATGTAATGTGGGGTCATTTTACACTTGTGTACCAAATTATGACGTACTTGATGTTAAAATAATTGATATTCTTCACGAAAATATGCAGATTGAGAGGATGTGCAATTGTAAAAAATTTGAAAAATTTTTTTACTCTTCAAAATTCTGAACTTTATGGACACTGAGAGAGCTTTATCATGTTGTGGGCCGACTCTTGGCATAATAAAGCTCTTGCATCTTTTTGACTTTTGTATGTTTTTTGCAAATCACAGGAAATTGGTTTTATTATTTTGATGATAGTCTTAATTAAGTCTTTTTACCGTCACTGAAAGTCTGGCATAATTTCCATCAAGAGATCCATATTTCTATGTGTTACTTACAAATGGTAAATGTTACTTTGGATACACTCACTGTTTGATCTTAAAATAGACTTCTCGCGGAGTCAAACGGAAGCTGAGGTGAATTAATTCACCAAAATCTCCTCTCGACTGTTTAGTTAAGACGTCTTTACTCGCGAATGAGTAAAATAATATTAAGTTGGAACAGAGAACAATAAATTTGATATCAATGTTACGCAACAATCAAACGCAATTATTAAATGTTATTGTCCAATGGTATGTGCTATTGTTGATGTTATTATCAAGTATAATCAAATTTTAGAAAACCTATCCCATACAAAATTTCTATGTTGCTGCTTCTTGTTTTCCTTACAGTGCAAATAAAGTATATATATATATAAAGAAAAAATAAATACAAAATATTTAGATCTTATTTTTTAATAGCTTAGTATTATTATAAAGTTGCATTTTCTTGGTTTTCGAGGTGTTATTTTTAACCTTTCATTAAATCCATTATTCTTCGATTTGTACAGGATAGGTAGGATATTAGAAAAAATTATTCTCTTAACGATTTTAATCTTAAGGTGTGATAATCATCCCTTGTACTAGGGGTCCAGATCTAGAGGAAGATAAAGATCAAGATGACGACATGAGGAATGATGAAGATGAGCCACCCAATACACGAGAAAGACTCCAAGGTCCTAGACTTAAACCTCTAACTCCACAGCAGGTAAAAACTGAAATAATTAATCAAGCGCCACTACTCGCGTAAGCTGTGCTCTGAAATCAGTTCTGTGCTTTNCATGCAATGTCGGTACTGTCTAACGATATTCTTCCTATGACATTGGTTTGTTCCCCTGCATTTCATGCAATGTCGGTGCTGCCCAATGATATTCTTCCCATGACATTGGTTTGTTCCTCCGCATTTCTTGCAATGTTGGTGCTGCCCAATGATATTCTTCCTATGACATTGGTTTGTTCCTCCGCATTTTATGCAATGTTGGTGCTGCCTAACGAACTTCTTCCTATGACATTGGTTTGTTCCTCTGCATTTCTTGCAATGTTGGTGCTGCCCAATGATATTCTTCCTATGACATTTGTTTGTTCCTCCGCATTTCATGCAATGTCGGTGCTGCCCAACGATATTCTTCCTATGACGTTAGTGTATTCCACTGCATTTCATGCAATGTTGGTGCTATCTAATGATATTCTTCCTATGACATTGGTGTATTCCTTGATATTTTTCTTATGGTGTTGTTCCCACTCGATATTCTTCCTATGACGTTGGTTTGTTGCTCTGCATTTCATGCAATTTCATGTCATTGTTCTGCGTCATAAAGGTTTGAACAGTTTAGATACAAAGCCATTCATTGTTGGAAACCTGTCTTCAACCAATCAAATGTTATTGTCAATAATGTTCGCTACATATCTTCGCATCATTGTTGTGGTAATTTGATGTAACGTGATCAATGTTACTTTGCTATCAAATTTAGAATATTGATGTAATGTGGGGTCATTTTACACTTGTGTACCAAATTATGACGTACTTGATGTTAAAATAATTGATATTCTTCACGAAAATATGCAAATTGAGAGGATGTGCAATTGTAAAAAATTTGAAAAATTTTTTTACTCTTCAAAATTCTGAACTTTATGGACACTGAGAGAGCTTTATCATGTTGTGGGCCGACTCTTGGCATAATAAAGCTCTTGCATCTTTTTGACTTTTGTATGTTTTTTGCAAATCACAGGAAATTGGTTTTATTATTTTGATGATAGTCTTAATTAAGTCTTTTTACCGTCACTGAAAGTCTGGCATAATTTCCATCAAGAGATCCATATTTCTATGTGTTACTTACAAATGGTAAATGTTACTTTGGATACACTCACTGTTTGATCTTAAAATAGACTTCTCGCGGAGTCAAACGGAAGCTGAGGTGAATTAATTCACCAAAATCTCCTCTCGACTGTTTAGTTAAGACGTCTTTACTCGCGAATGAGTAAAATAATATTAAGTTGGAACAGAGAACAATAAATTTGATATCAATGTTACGCAACAATCAAACGCAATTATTAAATGTTATTGTCCAATGGTATGTGCTATTGTTGATGTTATTATCAAGTATAATCAAATTTTAGAAAACCTATCCCATACAAAATTTCTATGTTGCTGCTTCTTGTTTTCCTTACAGTGCAAATAAAGTATATATATATATAAAGAAAAAATAAATACAAAATATTTAGATCTTATTTTTTAATAGCTTAGTATTATTATAAAGTTGCATTTTCTTGGTTTTCGAGGTGTTATTTTTAACCTTTCATTAAATCCATTATTCTTCGATTTGTACAGGATAGGTAGGATATTAGAAAAAATTATTCTCTTAACGATTTTAATCTTAAGGTGTGATAATCATCCCTTGTACTAGGGGTCCAGATCTAGAGGAAGATAAAGATCAAGATGACGACATGAGGAATGATGAAGATGAGCCACCCAATACACGAGAAAGACTCCAAGGTCCTAGACTTAAACCTCTAACTCCACAGCAGGTAAAAACTGAAATAATTAATCAAGCGCCACTACTCGCGTAAGCTGTGCTCTGAAATCAGTTCTGTGCTTTAGTACAGAAAAATTTGGTAATTGCAGCCATGCTGATTCGAACGCTTTCAGTGAGGTTGAAGATGTGCATAAATGAATCATGAATAAATTATGCATGAATAGATTATGAATGAAAGAATCATGGATGAATAAATTATGAATGAAAGAATATGAATGAATAAATTATGAATGATGAATTATGAATGAATGAATTATGAATGAAAGAACTATGAATGAATTAATGAATCATTGCATGAGTAAATGATGAATGAAGGAATTATTATTGAATGAATCATGAGTGAATGGATCACGAATGAATGAATTATGAATGAGTCATGAATGAATCATTAATGATTTAGGAATCATGAATGAATGAATCAAGAATTATAGTGCATGAATGCACATAAGTGAGTTATTAATGAATCATGAGTTGATCACGAATGAATCATGAGAAATCATGGATGAATCCTGAATTTGTATGAATGGGAATTCGCACTATGAAGAGGACGAAATGGTCAAATTTGTACTTGTGACTATGAGATAGTGATTGGCGTAGACATAAACCTTGAAAGTGTGGCCTGAGTTACTTGTAATTACGCCCGAGAGTTTGTTTTGAATGAAAGGTCGCCCTTAAGTAAATGCTGATTTATAATAATATAATAAGCGCTATGGAGCCCAATAGGTCATTTACGGTAGCATATTGCTGTGAGCACCCACTAAACATGAATAAAATTACTTTTGAAATTCGTGTTGTAATGATCTTTGTAGCCTCTCACTTAGACTAATCTATTTTCCCTGCCTTCAAAGGACATAGGTCTCCCCTCAGGCTACAAGCCACTGATTGGATTCATCCCAGGAAGTAACTATGGGGTGACTCAAATCAGTGATGTCATTTATCAGTCAAGCAATTAATCAACAGTCAGTCAACAGGACCACGGGACAAATATTGTCACCAAACATTCCTGTCCTCCATACACCCCGCTAGGTTTCTGAAATCATTATGGTCCGTGTCTTGTAAGGGTTTGTTGACGTATGTTTGTGTATGTTGGTGTCATTATGAGTGTGCTTTTCTAATATAATGGTTTTTATTTTGAAACAGAAACCTTTTTGAGAGACTTTAAGATGTCTAAGTTATCGTGATAATTTTAGCAGGCAGTTGTGGGGTGGAAAAATAAAGTGAATTGCTCTCGGTGATGTTACTCGAAAGTGACAATCCCTTTGTGCCTCAGTAATGTGGTGCGTTCCATATCCATTGTATGAAAATATCATGTACTGCTGTGGTGTGCACATAGACCAACGTGTAACGACCCAGTTACTCATATGCCATGTGACCTTACTGATATGATTATCTATGGCTATTGTAGTTTTATCACCTGCTCGACTTACAAGAAAGGTTACTTAAGGTATTATTGGATATAAATTTTTTATAAATACATAAAACCTTAATAAGAATATACCATAGCAAGAAAAAAGTTACGAAGGTCCACGTAAGCTTGAATATAGTTAAAATATGCCTTTGCTCATGCACGTATGCAAATGCAACGCTATTTTAAGTTACTTTTTTTGTCTTTGGAAGAAAGGTCAACCAGAAAATGCAATTCTTCACGAGCATTATTAAACCGGATATGGGTGTTGATTACGTTTACAAACGGTTTTTCTATTACTAAACAATCCCAACAGTATGGTCCTATGGTCCTTGGTTATTATTAACTATATTTTTTGTCTTGTATCTAGCTCTTTTGATACCAAATTTACACAGTGAGAAGAAACATGTAAAATCTGAGGTTTACTACCAACCCCTCCCTCTCCTATTGGAAGACTATAAGTGCTACAACGTTTCTACTTTTACCATTATCCCTATTTTGCTGCTCTATTGCTGTGTTTTCTGAATAAAAGCTAGTTTTTCTTTCAAGTAATAAAGTAATATTTTAAACAAGAAATACGTGTGTCTCAGGATGGCCAAGCGGTAAACCGCTGGTCCACGAATGTGTGGGCGTTTGGATCGAATCCCACTTTTGACAGCTTTGGAGGGACCGTGGCTTAATGGTTAGTGCAACTGCACAGTAACCAAGAGTTCCGGGTTCGATTCCCCGTGCGGGCGTTTTTGGAACTTTACAAAAAAAAGGCCATTGGTTGGCGTCAGGAAGGGCACCCAGCCAAGAAATTCCTCACTGTCAAATCCAAGTCCCTGCGAAGGGCACCGACTGAGCCCCAGTTACTGGGGAAAATGACGTTAAAACAAAAAAACCCAAAACAAAACAAGAAATCGGTGCAGAACTTCAGTTAATCATTGTTTATGACCTTGATTTTGTTCAGGTTCTGCTGGCTATCACCTACTTATTCGCCTTCACTTTCAACAACCTAACTTAACCAGAGAGTTGAACCTCGCAGTGGGTCAAGGGTTACTACTACAAAAAAACTCCACATAAAACTTGATCATGTATGGTTGCTCTCAAGAGACCCTCTTTAAAAGACCAGTATTTTTCAGCAATAGAGTAACAGATATTTCAATTCCTTTGTATTTTTAATAAAGACACTGAATCACATGATGCAGTGCTTCTAAGTGTTCTATTTTTTATCATACCACCAATAAATTATGTCCAGTGATCATAAAACATAATCAACGATCAGATGCTCAGACGTGGAGATGGTGAAAACGTAAAAAAGTAATTTCTTTATTGAATCCTTTTTTTTTCAACTATGTTTCACCACGACGTAGTGAACAAAGTTTAATCTGCTTTTCTACCGTCTGGTATTCCTTTGCATAACTTGTATCACCCAACTATAACAAGGTTATTCGAGTACATGTATAATAGCTTACTCCCTCCACCTCCCCGGAAGCCAACTGCCGTGTACAGGTCGCTTCTTCAGCAGAAGCAGAGTTAACATTGTTTTTCAATCTTTTCGAACCCTCACTTTCCGCTTAGCTTCTAATGAATTACTTTGGTCCCATTCATGTGCCTAAAGTTTTTCAATTCCTACTGTGTTAGCCTCAGACACTCTGAGACAATTTGTGGCCCCTTCTCGTTGTCCATGCCACACATTCGACGTAATGGAGACACCTCCTCTCTACATGCTACTTTCCTCATGTTATATGTACATATTGCCTGATCTCGAGCTGCAATGATTGTGCTGCCTGTATCTTTTTCAAGTAGGCTTTCGTTAGCCAGTCCCACGATTTGCAACCACTGATATCATCGGTTTGTTTTCTAAATTGCCCTTGAAGTGTCTTGTTAAATGCAGTTTTGTGTTCCTTTTGCATTTCGTCTTTGCGTTGTTAACACCTGTGGGCTCCAAATGCATCATTTCTATTCACTGTCGTTAGTAGCTCCACATTAGGTTTCTGTAGATATTCCACCAGGCTGTCAATTTCTCTTCTTACATAATGTTTTACTCCAATCAAACCTCGTCGCTCTTCAGTTCGTTTCAAACACAATCTATCTACTTTTGACACTGCTCTGAAGTTAATAAGTGATATGATACACCCATCATTTAATTTATACTATAATGTTGTCCTTAGTCTCAGAACATAGGCTACGATTATCTGTTCCTTCATCTGCCCGTGTTTTATTCCGTCCACTTCCAAGATGCCTAAATATTTATTACGAGTTCCTACACCTGCAGATTTCATAATATTTCTATCGTGTATATTATTTCTGTCACGTATAACCATCTTTTTTCTCAGCTTTCTTACCTATCCGGACATAGACGTGATCGGGCGATTGCCCTGCAGACTTCCCAACTCTCTCCGAGAGTAACACTAATACCAATACTAATGCTAAACCTATTGTTATTATTAGTACTACACTACCACCACCACTACCACCACAACTACCACCACCACCACTGCAACTACTACTGCTACTACTACTACTACTACTACTACTACTACTACTACTACTACTACTACTACAACAACTACTACTACTACAACAACTACTACTACTGCTACAACAACTACAACTACTACTACTACAACTACAACAACAACTACTACTACTAC
>RDPX01000187.1:150281-167761 GCA_003991215.1 Morbakka virulenta
TTTCTGCATTGTATCGTTTATATGTTTAGATAAGTTTAGGGACTGATCTAGTTGAATGCCAAGGTAAGTATAACTGTTCGTGTAGGAGATGGTGTTGTTACGGTATTTCACATCTAATGATTTTTGTGAAAGTTTCTTCTTTGATCCAAATAGCATGCATTCTGTTTTTCCTTTTTCCATATTTACGATTAGTCCGTTTTCCTGTAACCACTCAGCAACATTGGTAAAATCTTTGGAGAGTTTCTCTTGAAGTTCAGTATGTTCTTTTGCTGAGGTGGAGATAACTGTATCGTCAGCGTACATAAGTAGTTTGCATTCTTCCAGACAGTCTTCGATGTCGTTGAAGCTGAGAAGGAACAAAAGTGGGCCCAAAATGGACCCTTGCGGTACACCACAGTTTACTGATTCAAAATTGGATGTTGCATTTTGAAATGTTACTTGTTGCTTTCGATTGAATAGATAGTCTATAAAAAATTCTTTTTCGACACCAAGGACCCCATAGTTTGACAGGTTGCCAATGATTTGACTGTGGCCCAAGGTGTCGAATGCTTTTGAAAGATCGATAAAACATACAAAATTTTGTCTAGATGTTCTTATAACCCATGAAAACCGGCAAATCATAAGCAATGGCTTAACTAATTCTCTGTCCTAAGCGGTACGAACGATCTTAAACATCAAAATAAGTTTGATCCTTTCAAGTTTGATCCTTATGACGTTATGTTCTTATGATATCAGGGAAAACCAGGCTTAGTGAAGTCGAAAAATGACTAGAAATCTCAGGCAACTAAAAATTTCACATATTTAATGGTCATCAGGCACACACTAGATGTTTACAAACAGAACAAATTGCATACTACGCAAATCGGACGTTCTATAACTCTAACTTTTGCTCTTGTATTTCATTAAAATACACTGGTTCTTGTGGTGGCATTTTGAAACCATATTGTCTCGTTTGATAAATAATTGATTTTGGTTTGGATAAGTGAAGCTTTTTTGGTTTCTCATACAAGCATAACAGGCATACGTATTCCACTTAATCTGTAACCTTAACTCGGTTCAGAACAAAGAGCAATGAGAAGGCATTTGAATCCGTGCTTCATTACAACTTGCTCTTTAAAATGTGGAATGATTTCTAACAACCCACAAATACATAACAACTGATATTGCGCACCCTAAAACAAGCCCACACCCAAATATTGCAGCAATACCCTCAACATTGTTTTCAAAAAGAATATTATATTTGAATAAGACAAAACAAATGACAATTACAGTATTTCCAATAAATGTCTTAAGAGCAAGGATAGCTGTTTTCCCAAGAGCATAAAATACACTATTAAAAATAATAACAGAAATAAAAAAAACATAACAAGGGACTAACTCTTTTAGTACTGTTAAAGCTAATCCATAATGGCCACTTCTCAACATTGTTTTCATAATGAAAGGCCAAGCTGGATATGAGGCTCCCCATACAATCGCCGTTACTCCACCGAATGTAAAATACGGGAATAATTTTTGCCAATGTATCATTTTTAAGGATTCATCAGTGATACTAGAAGCAATATCTTGCTTAGCTAATTCGCCAAGAGGTATGACTGGTAGTAAGAGCCAACTCCATATGAATGTATTGACTACCCAATAAGAGCCCTGTTCTTCCAACGTATTCATGGCTCTTAATACGACAATAAGATAAACAGCATTTCGAATCAAAGAATCCAGACCTGAAAAAACGCCAACTTTTGTCCACATTTTTAACCAAACAAAATCATAATTTCCATTGTAGATATCTCTGGTGAATTCAAAGTTCATCTTTTTCCAGCAAATTGGCAAAGATACAAACAAAACGAGTAGCCCAGTAGCAAGACTTGAATATGCAACGCCAAGGGAGCCTATATCAGCACCATATTTACTGACAAGACCAACATCAAAGATAATCATTGAAAACATTTGTACCGATAGAATTACCAACACCATTTTATTCATTCCATGCATAACTATCACCAACATTAAAAACTTCGCCAGACTACTAGCTACAATACCTGCCATTTCTACTCTAATATAAGATACTGTTGCACTATGAAGAGTCTTATTCTGTGCCATCAAATCTACTAATGGACCAGCACATGCAGTAGTGGTTATACTAAAAACAGTATAAAAAAAAGTGCATACAATAAATCCTGTTTTAATTTTGTTCCTTGTTTCTTGTAAATCGATGAACGAAGTACCAAGGCAAAAGTACAAGGGCTGCAAAAGGCTTTCCTCTACAATCTCCAGCAGAACGTTTACCCACACCATCTGACTTGAAATATTTAAAGGGGCAGGGTTTGGAAGTGATCCAAGTATTGAAACCCTGACTGTCTGATAAATTGTAGGCAATAAAAGTCTACAAAATAACGTGCCATATAGAGTGTAATTAAATCTTGAAAACGATGACTTTATCATTTCCATCGTGTATCCTAAGGGAGGAAAAATCCAAGTTAAATGCTAATTGGACGCCATTTAATAATAAAATTGCCTATGTGATAAAATAACAAGTTTAATAAATAGAATGACCTAAAAAATAGATGAAAGGTGAGAAATCGATTGATAGACCGTTGAATAGATGGATGGATAGAAAGATNCCACACCATCTGACTTGAAATATTTAAAGGGGCAGGGTTTGGAAGTGATCCAAGTATTGAAACCCTGACTGTCTGATAAATTGTAGGCAATAAAAGTCTACAAAATAACGTGCCATATAGAGTGTAATTAAATCTTGAAAACGATGACTTTATCATTTCCATCGTGTATCCTAAGGGAGGAAAAATCCAAGTTAAATGCTAATTGGACGCCATTTAATAATAAAATTGCCTATGTGATAAAATAACAAGTTTAATAAATAGAATGACCTAAAAAATAGATGAAAGGTGAGAAATCGATTGATAGACCGTTGAATAGATGGATGGATAGAAAGATAGATAAATAGATAGATAGATAGATAGATAAATAGATAGATAGATAGATAGATAAATAGATAGATAGATAGATAGATAGATAGATAGATAGATAGATAGATAGATAGATAGATAGATGGATGGATGGATGGATGGATAAATGGATACATAAATTTTCTGTTCACTAATCAGAAATAAATAAACTTTGATTCCTGGTTTGAGAAACGTAACTTCATTCACTTAAAAAATCTTACATTCAATATGGCTGCAAAAAAAATATAAGAACAAGTCTCAACCGCGTGCAAAGTTACACATGCGCAACAGTCACCTAATAAAAAATAACAAAGACGAGGGAGACTCTCACCCATGGAGATTGGATAAGAACCTCGCTCTCAGCATACTATACACAAACTAACGAAAACAATAAATACATACATACATAAATACATACATAAATGGATGGATAGATAGATCGACAGATGGATAGATAGAGGGATAGATAGATGGATAGATAGATATATATATATATATATATATATATATATATATATAGAGAGAGAGAGAGAGAGAGAGAGAGAGAGAGAGAGAGAGAAAAGGGGAAGATAGATACAAAGAAAAAAGAAACAAGCGATTAGGTAATTAGTTAAACAAACCTTACCTCAGGGTAAAAAGAGATTGATCCCATACACCTACTACCCCAAGATAGTTTTGTTTACGCATGAGGTGTACACTTTTAAGAATTGTTATACGAAAATAAAAAAAACCCGGAAAAATCAATGTAAGATAAAAAAAAAAGTTACGCTAATATTACTAGATGGAAAACAAAGTTAAAAAAATAAAATAACTATTGTTTTATTTTCAATTTTGGTGGAAAAAAAGAATTCCACGAAATCCAACCTTTTGCATCCTTATTGTAACACATACACACAGAGAAACAGACAGACGAACATACACATATCAGAATAGGCACACACACACACACACACTAATCAAATAAAAAATTATCTTTCAAAATCCTATAAAAATGAATTATACAAAGCTCCCCGTATATCTACTGCAACTGACTATTAACAAGGCTTTTCTCTTGCATGAAGGATAAGACCGATAAACCTTTCCACTTTTGGAGCTGCATGCAGATGATCTTGTCCTCAATAGTATGACTTAAGATGATTCTTTAGTCCAGCTTTTGATGAAAACTGCTACACAGAGTGCATTTCATTTTCTTTCTGAATATCAACAGGTATTGCAATTTCACTCTGCTTTCGTAGAGCACGCTTTAATATGGAGTGACCTGACGTCTTCAAGCTATTTACATCTTGCCTTGATTTTTCTCCTCAATTGAAGGAGGTCTGCAGTTATCACTTCCCAGTTATTCCCATCGACCTGCAATAGTTTCAAATTGCTCTTTACCACATCCTTTAACCTTTTTCTCGGCTTGTGTGGTGTTCTTTTTCCTTTGGATAACTCACCATAATACAAATGTTTAAGGAGTGAAAATTCTGAATTTAATGGATTCAGAGGAAGCCATAGATGTAAGGGTTTCATAATGCCATGTGTCATAAGCTCTTTCTAAGCACATCTTACATATATGATTAGGGAGTCCTTCACCTTCCATCCAGACAATGTGTCCGATCCAGCGCATCTGATTCTGGATGATAAACATCTCATACTGTTACTGTTAGATCGTTCAAGGACTGCAGTATCAGGTGTGAAAGTATTCCAACTGATGTTAAGGATTCTCCCGAGACAATTTTGATGAAACCTTTCCAAAAGCTTGAGATGTTGCCTATACGTAGTCCATGTTTCCCAGCCATAAGACAAAGAAGTGAACACACATGCTTTATCAGCACTAATCTTTGTCTTTGATGTAGTTCCCCAATCTGACCATACGCGTTTCTCCAACTTACCAAAAGCAGAACTGGTTTTGGCTATTCTCTGATTTGTTTTAGCATCCACAGTGCAATCTCTGCTCATTGTACTACCAACATATACGAAACGATCAGTAACCGCTAACCTCTTTCCATCAACTAGAATATGTGGTTAAGCTTATGGAGCTCCAACTGGAGGTGGAAACATAACGAAAGTCTTCTTGAGGCTGATAGGGAGAGACCAAAAGCTTAGCAAGCACTTGAGAATTTGTTCATAATCAGCTGCATTTCCTCCTCTGAATGTACAACAAGATCACCATCATCCGCATGCAAAACCTCACGAACAACATTCTGAAAAATCTTTACTTGAAATTGAGACACTGACGGTTAAAAGGCCTACCTGGTGTTCAAAATCGTATGCCTACCCTTATATCACAATCCTTAAAAGTATGATGGAGGATCATAGGAATGTATATTGAGAAAAGAATAGGAGCCAGTATGTCATCCTCTTTTACACCGTTATCAACTCATATTGCCTCTGACACTAATCCACTGAAGCTAACTCAAGCCTTCATGTTAAGGTGTGACTGTTTAATCATCTCTACAAAACTCGCAGGACATCCAAGCTTTATAAGAATCTTCCAGAGTGCACTACGGTTGATGGTATCGAACGCTTTGGTCAGATCAACAAACGTTTGATATAACGGTACCCGCTGCTCCGTACACTTCTCCATACGTTGTCGAGCAGCGAATATTATATCCATTGTGCCACATCCAACCCTGAAACCACATTGATTCTCTGGAATGATAGTAGGACACATCCAAACCATCAGCCGATTTACCATAATCTTTGACGGAACTTTTCCCACCGCTTCAAGCAGGCTGATACCTCTATAGTCACCACAGTCATACTTCAATCCTGTCCCTTTATAAATAGAAAGCATTATCGCATCCACCAAATCTTAAGAAACAGTAATGCCATGCCATACAGTAAGGATGAATTATGAATTGCGTTAGCAAGTTTATCTCCTCCAAACAGCAATAATTCGATTGGTATCTCGTCCACTCCTCGTGCTTTCCCGGTGCTAGCTTCTTTCATGTTTTTTTTGTCTCATCAATTCTGGCATCTGGCATCATCTCCTCAATGATATCCTTTTAAGGTAGCCATTTATAACTAATTCATCGATTTCTGATGGATTATCAAACAGATTTGTAAAATTGTCTGTCCAATGTGCATAATGCTTTCAACATCTTTGAGCAACGAAGAACCATCTTTAGATCTCAAGGGAGCCATGGTTGGAGGCTGTGGTCCAAATGCTTGTCTAATTTTAGTGCACAAAGCTTTCAAGACTTTACAGTCATACCCTGTCAAAATTTCGGCTGACATATCGGACCTTCATCTCTTCTATATTTGTCAAAGCTCATTCTGCAGTTTCGATTTTGCCTCCGTGCATTTTCTGCACATGCCCCAGCTGAGGCGGAAGTACACAGAAGTTTCTCATGAAGCCTGTTTTTTGTGGGCAGTTTTATGTAGATGTACAGACACACACACACACACACATATATATATGTGTGTGTGTGTGTGTGTGTGTAAACATCCATCCATTGATGGATGGATAAATACTATGTAGTTCAAAAGTATGTACACTCATCACAATAGGAAAGGAGGGCATATCTCTCAATGCCTAATTTTGTTCATCGGAGTACAGAAAAAGAAAGATGAAGACTAGTTATTTCAGGCGTAAGTGCTTTTTAAACGACCTCTGTAGAGATTACAGCAGAATTTGGCTACTAATTTTTTAGCTTATCATGGTACTTTTGTATATATATATGGATGCGGAATTGTCATTGAATACCGCTGAATAACTACAACAGGAGTACACATCATCACTATNATATATATATATATATATATGTGTGTGTGTATGTGTGTGTGTAAACATCCATCCATTGATGGATGGATAAATACTATGTAGTTCAAAAGTATGTACACTCATCACAATAGGAAAGGAGGGCATATCTCTCAATGCCTAATTTTGTTCATCGGAGTACAGAAAAAGAAAGATGAAGACTAGTTATTTCAGGCGTAAGTGCTTTTTAAACGACCTCTGTAGAGATTACAGCAGAATTTGGCTACTAATTTTTTAGCTTATCATGGTACTTTTGTATATATATATGGATGCGGAATTGTCATTGAATACAGCTGAATAACTACAACAGGAGTACACATCATCACTATCCGAATATGAGCCCTCCAAGTCGATACAGTCAACAGAAAATGGTTGTTTTGGTACTGGTAATTGACGCTTTGTGATACCGAACGAATAGCAGATGATAAGTTGATATCGAATAATTATTAGCTTTATTAGTATGGCCTTTAATGTCAATGATATTAAAGTAGCAATGGTGATCTCTTTGTTCTTCGTATAACATGGATTCTGCAAATTTCATGCGATCCTTTTTTCCTGAAAGCCAGATATTTAATTCATTGGTGCAGTCACTAGCGGAGTTTCGATGTGAATGAAAGAGGTTATTCTTTGCCACAACTACTTCCAGGTCACCCTTAGGCAAGGTGATGTACCTGTTGGCATTGGGTGACCGAGAATATTTGTAAGACCATGAACAGATAAGAAATTTACAGAAATGCATCATAAAGAGAAATCAAAAACTAAAAACTGATTACTTCAAACAGTTTGCTGATGACATCAACACATTTGCTGAGTCTAAGGATGCAGAGAAAGAATTTGCCAAAACAAAAAATACACTGACGATAAAACGTGTTCAAAGCGTGCAATTCCAAATGAAAAGCTAAAAAATCATTTTGTACAACAGTTTGCAAATAGAGAATTATCTAACCCACTGGAAATCAAAAATCCGTAAAAATACACAAACGTGCAAGGCAAATTTATTGCTGTTGATGAAAACCTACCAACTGAGGCTGAAGTAAAGAAAATGATTGGGAACTTCAAAAACAACAAACGTGCAGGTCCTGATAGGCTAAAAACCAAAGATTTATGATATAACGTTAGAAACAACTTGATTAAGGCCATCATGACTCTAATACTGATGCTTTGGACCTATAGAAAGGTTCCTGTTACATGGCTACATTGTAGAATAAAGTGCTTTTAAAAAAGGGTCTCACAAGATGCGCGGCAAACAATCGAGGTATCTCCATAGGTGCGTATGTGAGCAGAATTTTAGCAAAGCATATAATGTTATTACAAAAATTTTCTACAAACGTTTACTTATAGAAATGATTCATAATAACTAATAACCATTTTACATATTTAAGTCAAAAAAACACAAAATATGTTATAATTTCCACGGTTAAATGACATTAGTGTTGGTGTTAAAAGATATAAGATATTTATAAATTTTCCCCCCCTATATATTATAAGGAAATATAATATTGTTTTATAACGTTTACCATAAAGTTCATCATAAAGGTTGACTACACACTTTACTACAAACTTTACTATAAAAGTTTACTACAAAAGTTTATTTACAAAAATGATTCATAATAATTGGTAAGCATTTCATAGATTTAGGTAATAAAACCATAAAATATGTTATTGTTCCTATGTTTACATGATATTAATATTGATGTTAAGATGTCTAGGACAGATAAATCTTTCCATCCTATAAATTAGAAAGAAACATAATATTATTTTATAAAGCTCACCATAATGTTTATCATAAAAGTAGTCTACAAAAGTTTATTTACAAAAATTATTGACAATAATTGATAACTATTTAATACACTTTGGTCATTGTTTCAGTTTACCATAAAATATGTTATTATTCCTATGTTTAAATGATATTAATATTTATATTAAGATATCTAAGACATTAATTTTTCCATCCCATATCTTATAAAAAAACATAATAATATTTTAATTAAGTTCACCATGTTTATCATAAAAGTTGACTACAAAAGTATATTTACAAAAATGATTGATAATAATTGATAACCATTTCATAATCTTAGGTCATAAAACTATAAACTATGTTATTATTATTATTATTATTATTATTATTATTATCAAACATATTTTTACAGGTTAACTTTTTCAGAAAATACATTCTGCTATCAATAAAGGACCTGTCTAAAAGAAAAGGATAAAAATATAAATCAAAATCCTAGTGAGATAAGTAGTCTAAAATTTATAGTTCTTTACAACACGTTTAAATATAATAAAAGATTGTTCATTTCGCATATGTTCGGGTAATGAATTGAAAACTAATGCTCCCTGCGTATTGAAGGATCGTCTTCCTGCTTCGTTTTTCGATTTCGGTATAATAAGTCTATTTCCATTTCCACGTGTGGAGATATTATGCTGGAAAATATCGAATTTGATTACATCATTTTTCTTCAGCTGATGTATGTGTTTGAAGACTTCAACTGCTGATCTTTGTTTGATCTTGTTTGTGATTGTATTTTGAAGCCTGGTCTTTATAGTTTTATATGCTTTGGTTTCAAGGTTTGTGAATTTTTGGTTAACACCGGCAAGTCCGAGGTAAACAGGAGAACAATATAACATCATAGGTGCAATCATTGAGTTGTAAATTATGTTTGCCGTTGCAGAAGTGATGTTTACCCTGACTCTTTTCAACATGTTTATTCGTTGTAATAATTTTTTTGAGACTTTGCTCAGTTGTTCTGAAAAGCTCATATGTTGGTCAAAAGTGACTCCGAGGTATTCGTACTGATTTACACTGTTGATATTCTCACCGTTTATACTGACTTCTGTCGATGGTTGGGTCCGAAGTTTTTGTGCGGTCCCAAACAGCACTGTCTCCGTCTTTCCAGGTTTTAAATTCACAATCAAATCATTTTTCTTAAACCAAAAGAAGAGTGACTCTCCATCGCGAGATAGTGTTTCTGTTACACTTTTGCTGCTTGGACTCGAGTATAAAAGCACTGTATCATCAGCGTACATCAGCATTGTGCATTTCTCAAGGCATTGATGTGCATCGTTTATTAGGAGAATAAACAAGAGTGGACCCAGGATTGATCCTTGGGGCACTCCTGTGTTAATTGGTTTTAGTTTGGAGGTAGTGTTTTCGAAGTTGACATACTGCTTTCTGTTAAAGAGGTAATCTGAAAACCAAGTTAGCTCGATATCAGTTATGCCGTAGGATGGAAGTTTGCTGAGTAAGCAAGCGTGGCTGACTGTGTCAAAGGCTTTTCGTAAATCGACAAACATGGCTCCGGTACAGTTTTTTTGGTTCATGTTTTTTCGGATATAATCGTGGACATATATAACTGCATCCTGAGTGCATTTACTTTTTCGAAAGCCATATTGGTGCTTGAAAAGTCTATTTTGAGATTCAAGGTAGGTTGTTAGTTGTTCACACACGACCTTTTCTACTATTTTGGATATGCTGTTCAGTACAGATATTGGTCGGTAGTTATCGAAAAACGTACTTTCTCCTGATTTAAAAATCGGCGTAACCTTTGCTATTTTTTCTAAAGTAGGGAAAACTCCGAGCTGAAGACTTAGGTTTACGAGATGGCATAAGGGTATGGACAGTTCTTTTGCAGCATCACGTAACATTCGAGGTGGGATCTGGTCTGGACCACTTGCCTTGGAAATTTTTAGGTTCATTAGCATTGTCTCAACTTTAGGAGGAGTCACGGTTTTGAACTTGAATTTTCCCCCTAGGAGAGGACTTTTCCTAAGGTTTTCGTTCTCAAACGGTTTCCATATGCGGTTTTCAAGAGAGAGAACACGTTGTTGGAGGCTAGATCCTATTGTCGAGAAGAAGGTACAGAATGAGTCGGCAATAAGAGACTTCTCGCTTACTATCTTTTCATCGACTTTCATCGTTTTGGGCATTTCCAAACATTTCCTTTCAGTTGGGAAGATCTTTTTGATACAACGCCAAAAGTCGCTTGGTTTGTGTTCATTTTCAGCAAGAATGTTTTGACAATAGTTAGATTTTCCTTGACGGATGCTTTGTGTCACTCTGTTACGAAGTTTGCGGTACTGACTCCAGTCTGCGTCATCATTTGTATGTCTTGCTCTTTTTAGGTAATAGTCTCTTTCGTGCATTTGGTTTTTAATTTTTGATGTAAGCCAAGGGGCGGGTTTTCCTCTTACTATTTTCTCTTTCTGTGGTGCGTGTTTATTTATAATTTTTATGAGAGTATCTTTGAATATCTTCCATTTGCAGTTAAAGTCGCTATTTGATAGTATTTCTCTCCAATTTACAGAATTAATGTCATTTTTGTATACATCTGGTTGGTAGTTGGTATAGATCCTTGATATTGTTTTACGGGGTTGAAACTTTTGAGAGTGCATTTTCCTGTTGATACCAATAATGTCATGATCGCTAATTGCAGATGGTACTACGATTGTTTCAGCAATTTTTCTCTTATTGTTTGAGTAAAAAACATCGATTAGAGTTTTTGAATGGCGTGTAATCCTTGTTGGTTGCTTGATTAATTGTTTTAGCGCATTGGCTTTGAAAATACTTTTAATTTCTTTGTGGTTGTTTGCTGTTGAGTAATCACAGTTTAAGTCCCCAGCTAATACCATTTCTTTGTTTTCGAGTGTTGCAGATTCAATCATTTTTTCTAACTTTGGGACGAAGTCACGGTCGATATGACTCGAGCTGTCAGGGGGGCGGTATATGAAGGAGATTAGTATAGAGTTCGTGTTTTTGACTATAAGTTCGATCCAAATCGCTTCAATTCCTTTGATTTCCAAGTCTTTTCTACGTTCATAGTTTATATCAGTTCTCAGGTAACAGATGACACCACCATGGCTACCAGTTTTTCTGTCTAGTCTTTCGATACGATACCCGTCTACAGATATCTCTGCCTCCGTAACAGAGCTGTTAAGATGACTTTCTGTGAAACCAAAACATTGAATATTCTTGTCTTGTAAAAGAATTCTCACCGAGTCAATTTTCTTATATATTCCATTTATGTTTTGATGTAATATTTTAAATCCGCGTTTATGAGAAAACAAATTCAGAGTTGGCCCAGGTTGCGACTCTATATCACCAGCTAGAAGTAGCAACAAGACCAAAATATTTTTCGGTGTGTGTTTTGTCGATTTTAGAAAGTTTTTACTATTTAGCCATAAGCTTGAACATAAATGAGTTTCATAGCCAGTGAAATATATCTCCTTTACGTTGAAGGTAATACTTATTCCATCAGGTGTAATAAAACTTGCTTTCTTTACGTGAAAAATCGAAATACTTACAAGAGCGAACAAAAACACATCCACAATCCTTGCCACCATCATGTAAACGTGTATGCGCTTCTTTTATAAGCATAGTCAAATTTTGAGCAGGGTCAAGTATGCTTAAGTTTTATCTCTAAATTGTTCCTATGTTTAAATAATATTAATGTTGATGTTAAGATATCTAAGACAGATGAATTTTTCCAACCTAAATATCATAAAGAAACATAATATTATTTTATTAAGTTCACCATAACTTTTATCATAAAAGTTCATTACAAAGGAGCCGTGGCCCAATGGTTAGTTGAGCTGCACTGTAACCAAGAATCCCGGGTTCAATTTCCCAAGCGGGCAACTTTGGAAATTTACAAAAGAAACGTCCACACCAAAACTACACTGTGGTGCTCTAACCTCCAATCAAAATATTAGGTAAGGGTTTGTTATCAAAGTTCAGAACAGGTTCGAAGCCCTTAAACAAGAGGAACCCCCAATAACGGATAGCTTCAAACAAGCCTTGGTATCAACTAGGAAGGAAATGCTGCCGACAAAGAAAAAGCCTAAAAATAAACCCTGAATAACTGAAGCGATCTTCCAAGACACGAAGGAAAGACAAAATATAAAAGACTGGAAATGTGATGAATGCAAAAAGAATGTTAAGAAAATATGACGCAAATTAGAAGATGCGAAGAAGGCGTAGCTGAACAAGGAGCTCTGAGCTGTGTCCAGCTTCTTCATAGTTGGTACGCACAATTCTTGGCGGCTTGTTGTGGTAATCGTGTATTTCGTTGACTTTGTGGGTGCTCTAAATCGTTTTCAATTCCTCCAACTCTTTGATCAAGGCTTTGTGGATCTTTATGTCCTTTCCATAGGGTTTCTCAATAGGGTTCAGTGTAACATGGACGTCGGAATTTTCTCCCACGATTTTTAAGTCACAAAGTAATTCCAGCTGTCGTTCTGCAACGTATCCATTACCCAACTTGATTTTGAGTCCAAGGATGGCACCATCTCTGCTTGTTACGCTTCCAACAACTCTTCCCATGCACCATTGAGCTCGGTTTCTAATATCATCTTTAAGCAGCATCACTTTACCAATCTTTGGAATTTCCATTTTACTTTCTGTCTGTTTACGACTTCTCTCGTCCAGTGCATGAAGGTATTCCTTCATCCATCTTTTCCTCGTCCTCTCTTTGCTTGCTGCTAGGAATACCAATCTCTTTGGAAGTTCTTCGTCAGTGTCTGCAAACTCAAGATTCTCTTCAAGAATGTTTGCTGGTTGTCCCCTGATCAAAATGTTAGGAGTGATGACTGGCTACTGGAACTTTTCTCCTTAGTATCAGAAAGGGTAGTGCTGGGAAGCGTTTATCTCTTCACCATTTCGGGTTGTTCCTGTTTGGGTCCTTTCACCCGCAGTCATCGTTGGATCACATAGAGAAGTATGGCGACGACCATTACATTTTCTGCATCCTCTTGATCTGCACTTGGAGGCTCCATGTCCAAAATAAGTGCAATTGAAGCAAAGCCTCTTCTTCTTAAGAATTTCTCGCCTTTGTGCCATGTTGAGTACTTTTTGATTGTCTGAACTCTTGTGGTTGCTGAACTCGCAGCACACACAGCTGTTTTGTGTCCATCGTGGCTTGTCCACAGCATTCAGAAACATCATCCTGTCCCCTTGTCTCCAATCATCCTGATATTCATTGCCTCGTCTTCTATAGGGTGTTGATGTACTTGATGCAGTTATCACTTCATCGACTGGCAACGGATGTCTGTCGATGTATTTCTCAAGGTTCTCCACCAGCTCTTCTAGGTTCCACCCTTCTGAAACAATGCTTCTTTAACGGGGCCATATTTGTCCACCAGCGAATATAGAAAGCTCTGGACCGTGTCCAGCTTCTTCATAGTTAACAGGCTACGCACAATTCTCGACAGCTTGCTGTAGTAATCGTGTATTTCTTTGACCTTGTGGATGCTCTAAATCGTGTTCAATCCCATCAACTCTTTGATCAAGGCTTTGTTGATCTTTATGTCCTTTCCATAAGTTTTCTCAAGGATTCTTTTCGCCTCCATGTAGCCATTATCCGTGTGGGGCAGTCCCAAGATGTCTTCCTTTGGCTTGTCAGATACTAATTCCAGGAGGTAATTTCTGTTCCCTCTGTCTGTCGATTCTTTCTTGCTGGTTTCTTACATGCTGCTGGTGTCTCAATTCTGCTGCCTGTTTCAGGCCTCTCTCCTTCTCCACTAACACGTCCAAGTCTTTTTTCAGTTTTTTCGTCAGGTCACAAAACTCTTTGATTTTCCCCCTTTGTCGTTTATTCCATTCTCTCATGTCTTCAATTGTTTTTTCTTCACTCGGCATAGATTCAGTAGTGAGGTCTTTGGATGATTCAGATTTCTTTATTATTTCAATGATGCTTTGATACCCATGTTCGATGTCGTCTTGTTCTTCAGAGTCCAACGCTTTTTCGTTGTCCTCTAACATGATTTTGGCTGCGGCTAGTTCTTGAATGTATTTGACTCTGCTGCCATTTTTCTTTATTTGATCTCTGCTTCAGGTTTCCTTGTAGGGTCGCCACTTTTAGTGTGGGGAGTATTCTTAGGAAAAGTATAGAGCCCCATTTTCCTACAGAAACCTCCCTGTGATGCTTAGAAAAGCAGTATTAATTAATTATTGTATTATGCTCACAATTGTGAGACAACCTCGTATTTTCTCTGGTCCGATCTGAATTTCTACTGAACGTTAGGCTGTATTTAAATGGTTTCTAAATGACTTTAGTCGTAGTAACCAGGCCATAACAACAACAAACATTTCGTTACTTACAAAAAAAGGAGAATCAAATTTACGTAGGAATAAAAAAACTTCAGGTAAGTGATAAAAAATCTTAATAACAAAAAAAACAAGCCGCTGTTTTGACGATAACAGCGCGCAGCGTGACTGAAATTTAAATATTGGCCTTGATGAAATAGTCTGGATTAGGCTAATTATGAAAAATGTCTCAAATCCACCACACACAGCCGAAAGGTGGTTTTATCGGCGCACCCTGAAAGGGAGCTGGGCATCCCATGTGACCAATGTGGAAATTCTCACAAAAATGGCAACATTCCAGAGAGTAAAACAAATAATTAGGCTACGACAGAGGAGAATCGTTGGTCATAAAATAAGAAATGATGGACCAGAAAACCTATCAATCACAGAGAAGAAGCAGAAGGCGAAAGCAGAGGAAAGCATTTTTGTAGTGGATGTGGGCGGCACCATAATATCTGACGTCTGATGCAATCCTGTACCTGTACAAAAGTCAGGTACAGTCTTTGATGGAGTGCTGCTGCCACATCTGGGGAGGTGCTGCCCAGAGCACTCTTTCTTGCCTTGTCAGTGTTCAAAATCAACTTCGCAATCTTGTCGGAGATGATCTGTTTAATTCTCTACAGCCCCTTCTCACAGACGAGACGTTGCTAGTCTTTCTCTACTCTATCGACATTTCCATGGTAAGTGCTCGACTAAGCTTCAATCCCTAGTTCCTCTTCGTAAGACTTTTACAGCAAGAGCGCGTCTTGCTATCACTACTGCAAAGAATTTTCCTTTCTTTCTCAATGTGCCTTATATTCAAACGGAATTTCCATGAAAAGAGGTATATTTCCAAGAACCTGTGGAACACTTTGCGTAAACTGATACATGCAACAAAGGAAAGAGAGAGATGGCACGTCATAGCAGCCAACGTACGCCAGGATACCGCACCTTGACGGCGACAATTAATGCAGTGTTTTTACGGAATATTAAAGCATATTTGTTTTTTATATATTATTTGTCATTAAAATGTTTTTGTAAATTATCATGAAATAAATTAAATAACTTAATTTTATAAATCAAGTTAAATAATATAATTTGTTTATTAAAATGTTTTCCTAAATTATCATAAAATGAATTAAAGAAATTAAATTTTATAAATCAAGTTAAATAATATAATTTGTTTATTAAAATGTTTTCATAAATTATCATAAAATGAATTAAAGAAATTAAATTTTATAAATCAAGTTAAATAATATAATTTGTTTATTAAAATGTTTTCATAAATTATCATAAAATGAATTAAAAGAAATTGAATGAAAGAAATCAATTTAAAAATCTTTTCATTAAAATGTTTTACACAAACTATTATTCAAAATAAATTAAAGAAATTAAGTATAGAGATGAAATTAAATAATTTTTATTTAAGTATAGTAATTCAGGAATTTTATATGTTCTGGCTTAATTTTTATAAAAACTGAAAATCAATTTTAAAAAGTTTCAAGACCCCTCAGTTACTACAGGAATGGAGCAGAAATGCGGACGTCTGGAAAATTAAATATTCTCAAATTTTATAAATTAATAATAAATGTTTGAAGATCTCCTTCGGAATATATTATTTATGGTGAATAAAGACAAAATTCAAACTCTGTCAAAATTAATTATTTATTCTTTTATTTGATGGTGATGTCCCTGTATCTCGGCTGCATTGAGCCTTTTTTCCCGTCACATTGCTGATAGTCCAGGTCTCATGTCTGTCCTTCTCAGATGTCGCTTTGGGACTATCCATTTATTACGTTCGCACTGAAGGGGAGGAAGGGATATCCTGAAAAGCGAACTGTGATGATTTCCTCTTCGGGTTTTATTTTGTTTTGGGATTTCCCCTCTTTTGGATGGCAGGTGTTAATTCAAAAAGCATTAATATTTCATGAGTGAAGACACGGTCACAAGAAAACCCTTTTGTGACTTGATTTTCTGGTGACTAAGTGTTCTCGCTTTTCTGTAAAATAAATATAGGGTTTTTTCAACTTCATAAAAAAGTAAAGCATATTGATCACAGTAACTGCTTTTATAACTAATAGTGATAAATTGGTTATGCTAACGACTTTTAATTGGCGTGTAAGAGATTCGACTTCCGTAAACATTTCGTTAAAATGATACCAAAAGCACGCAAAAAGCAAGATCAGTCCCTCAGCCTATGTTGGAACACGACATATTAAAACAAGGTAATTTACTCGTCCATGAATGCAAGTGATAGGCATCCGCACAGTGGACCGATAATTCACTTCCGGTTTTCTTTTTCTTGCGCAAAACAACACCACAAAGTTGAAACCACTATGTATTTATTTACTCGAACGCTAGAATTGAAAGACATTACATCTATGGCTCAAACATTCTAATTTATACAAAATAAATTTAAATACAAATATCGTTATTCATTTTTCCTCTCATATGAAATTCGTGTCCGCAATAGTGGTTATTATTATTATTATTATTATTATTATTATTATTATTATTATTATTATTATTATTAGGGTGCATTGGGAGCTATGTAAAAAATACAAAATTGATGCGAGCAAGGTTTGGTGTGATCATGTTCCGCCTTCTTCTTGCATGTCTAGTACAGGTGTTGAACTTATCTGGAATACACCCATTCTTACTACAACGAAAGTAAAACATTATATACCTGATATCGTAGTCAAAACAAGTA
>RDPX01000187.1:180037-192652 GCA_003991215.1 Morbakka virulenta
AGCATCATCTTACAGATCTCAAGCATCATCTTACAGATCTCTAGAATAATATGACAAGTGTTTTTGCAATTTTTGATCTGTAATTATACTGTCTTCCACACAAGCAAAATGACCCAAGAACGTGAAATCTTACAAGTTTCTTTTATTTGATTTGACAGATACTTGATTTGTTATTAATGGTCTCTTAGTATGATCTCGAAGATCTATATTTTTAATAAAGATATATTATGTTATTAACCAGAAGCCTATTTAATATTGTCTTTCATTTCAATGCACGATGGTCTAGCCCTCTAGTTAGTATGATTTTAGGATCGACTGTCTTTAATTGTGCCGAGCTCATACAATTTTATCGTTTCCTACATTTTTCCATTACTATTATTATTATTATAATTTGATATTTTAACAGGAGCATCATATCAGTTTACATAACTGTTTTTCATTGAAGCCCTGTGCGCCTTAATTGGCATTTTCCATTGAATTTATTTACAGTTTCTGGGATATCTGCGTGTACATTTCCAATACTTCAAAATATACCCACACAAAATATAAATGAAACGCAAGTTAAAACTTATTTTCCAGAAAACTAAACAAAAAAACGCATATAAAATAAAGTCTTAAACTATATATAGATATGTTTACCGGTGGGTAGATTCTAGCCACTATCAGATAAATCTTACAATTGATGATGGGTTTCATAGTACCTTGCAACCAACATCTTCGTACTTCCATACTTTATGCCAAGCAAACAGACGATAACGTCCCTGTACTTATGTGATTAACCGTCTGGTTTAGAAATTCGTGCCTTAATGTCGGTCCCAATGTGATTTGAACTAAAACACCTCCCTTGACATTAGTGGGCATGTTAAAATCCTATTCGGGACGATTTCTATCCTTGGACACATAAAAGAATACAATGGTAAATACATATTATATATACATATATATACAGATACATATATATATATATACATATATATACATACACATATATATATCTACATATATATACATATATATATACATATATATACATATATACATATATATACATATACATATATATACATATACATATATATACATATATAAACATACACATATATACATATATCTACATATATATTATATTATTGTATTACCTTGTGAAACATTTTACATGTTATAAAATATATAAACAGTATCTGAAGTAAAATTCACTTAAACACTTGAAAAACTGACCTCAATTTTACATACTGAAAAGCTCTTCAAGCATACAAGAAAGGGGTAATAAATGATCACCCCCCCCCCCAAAATGAAGTACAGACGTAACACAAAAAATTATTTAAGAATAGAAACTAAATACATACAGTATAAATCCTTTGATTAGGCTACTTGGAAACTATTGACAAAATGCTAAAAATGACCATTAAACTACTAAGTTTTTTTCATTTTTCTTCGGTTTTTTTTGCTTTTCGTTTACAAGACCATACTACTTAAATTAATTGGATATTTCTAACAAATCTATTGGCCCTTGTCAAGAGATTTTTTAGCTTTTAGATAAATAACCGACCATTCCAGAACATTTTTCACCATTACCTAGCATTTTTCAGGCTAATAATCGGGGTTCTTAAGTCATTGGTTGGCTTCAGCCCCAGTCACCGGGGATAAATGACCTTAAAACCAAAAATTAAAAAAAAAATTGTGTTCTTGAAAATTTCCTACTGCTTTTGATATTTTACACGGGATGAAAACCTTTTCAAGTAATTTTACGGGTTTTCAAAATTTTTAAGAAAATGAAAGGCATATTAACTCCCTTCTATATTTCTTTGAAAAGTTGAAAACTTCTGCTGTAATATTTTTCATGAAATTTGCACATGTGGCGTCCTCTCAGGCCTAAAACTTTCAACGAAACAATATTTAACTGCCACCAAACATACAACTAAATCAGCCATTATAATTTCCAGTCAATAAATTGTTTCTTGCCAGCGTTATATCCAAATTATTAAAATATGTGTTTTTCATTTTTAAACCATCATCATATCAAACACACCTTCCGTCGTTTGTCAACATTGCGCTAAAATCCAATATTTATTGGATTATATTTAAACATTCCTCCGAAGAGTTTTGACACGTCACCGACCATGCTTAAATTAAATTGTCAAAAAGTCATTAAGTGTAAGCCTCATTTTAATAATGAGGCGTATGCTTAACATTTCAATAGAATTGTTTGTTCTTTAAACGAGAATTGACCAGGATGAATTACCGTTCCTGCCCAGGCGAATTTTTACCTGAATATCAAGGAATTAAAGGATACGAAATAAGACTTGGCATGGGCTGTAAAACAAACCATACCAAATCAGAAACGAATAAAATGTCCACAAACAGTAAACAAATACCGGATAGATAATAAACCGGGTTAACGACAACCGCGTTTACCTCCCTCTTCTCAACAGCGAGGAAATGTTTAGTAAGCTACTGGAAAAAGACGAAAAAATATAGGACAGTGTGAATAATGGCAAGCAGGCAGTGAGAGTAAAACCACGAGAAGAACAAGCTCGGGAATTGTGGTGAGGGAAGATTCGATGTGCTGACACATGCGCAATGGAGTAGCCGAAGGGGAAAAAATGACGAGGGAGGTTGATAAGGATAGAAAAGGCATGAGATAGCGAGTAAAAGTATCAAGCGGTGAAGATTGTATGATCGATAATCAGGAAGACAGGTAATGAGGATGGAGCGGCTAGAGCAAAGGAGGAGTGGAATAAAAAAATTAAAGTGGTCAGACAAAAGTTATAAAGACTTGAAGGAATTAAGGCTAGAAAGGTCAAAATGGGAACAGCCAAAAGGAAAAACGAAGAAATAACTGTAATTAAAAGTGTATAGAGTCAGTGATAAGGTGAAAAAGTGTAACCACTTGATCTGGTAACAACAAGGCAAAAAGCCGATGAAAATCTCTATTTTCCCAAAAAAACATAGGTCGTACTCTCTGAAAATGCATAGATCAAAAGCAAAATGGCATTTACGCATCAACGGCATCGTACTGCCTATGTGCAGATCCCCCTCCAAAACCCTCTGAGGTTGATGGGAAAAACCATCATCAAATTTAAACCAAATGAGCGCGCATCATTGTTGCAACTATTCATTCGGTATATTTTGTGACTGCTGTTGACTGCTTATAGGACATGAAACTTTTTATGAAATCTTCGTTGGGTGAAATGACGTCATATTATAACATGACGTTATTCCACAAGTCCTAAAACTTTCATCAGATGACGACGGGTAATTCTTTTTATAATAACCCTATCATATCGTTGCAAAATTCAGTGCCACTGACAGACGTTAACCCTAATAACAACTACGACAGGAATAGAATAGGCTGAATGGAATCAACATTGCACCGCTTAAACAAGCCTGACGATGGTAGAATCATCTAGCCAAATGTAGCTCAGAAAATTACTACTGACGTTTCGATAAAACCACCCAAAAAAACAGTGCACAAGTTTCGAAGAATTCCTTTAAACCATTAATTGTATCAATAAGAGTGAACCTGAATCCAGAAAGGATTAACGTCATGATTCTTAGACGTTCGGCTGTTGTCATAAACAACTTATCTTCTATGTAACCTGTTGCTACTAACACATTTAAGGGGCAAGAAAATGCCGGTTTTTTATACACATTTCGTTTAAACGAAAATAGAAAAGGTATTGTTACAAAATGATAAACAGTGACAGAAATTTCTTGGAATTTTGCAAATAAATGTACAATCATCATGAAAATAGCCCAAAATGCATTCTTATAATACACACAATTATATTTATATAAACACAATATATTTTAAACCCTCTCAATCCCATTCTGTATCAAATTTATCAAAACCTTAATGCATCCAGTATAGAAAAGTGCTCCTGTCCTACTGGTTGCTGTAGAATACGTTTAAACTGTCGTTTCATAGGGCCGTCAGCCAACAGCACAAATTGTAGTGGAATCTAAAACAGCAAAGTTCAATAATATTAGGCCGATTGGCTAAGATATTATGAATGTCACAACTATTACTTGGATTAGCAAATTATTGCTCCTAGTCCTCTTCCTCGTCCTCTCCTCCTCGCTCTACTTCTTCTTCTTCTTCTTCTTCTTCTTCTACTACTACTACTACTACTACTACTACTTATACTACTACTACTACTACTACTACTACTACTACTACTACTGCTGCTACTACTACTACCATTACCACTACTGTTACTGCCACTCCTATCACTACTATTACTACAATTACTACTACTACTACTACTACTACCACCATTACCACTATTACTATTGCTAGTTATAAAAACAATAACAATAATAACAATAATAATAATAATAATAATAATAAATGAGGAAAACATTAATAAAAATAAGAATAAATGTGAGAGTACTACGTATCGACCAGAAAAGGCTAAATAAAATCCAGCAAACTGTCCTACTAGGATCGGTAAATATCCTAAGACAGGTGCTGTCTATCTGAGTCCTGTGGTACTGGACGGATAGCAGCTAAACTACCAGAACAAGCTGATAAATCTTTATCTACAGAATAATAATAATAATAATAATAATAATAATAATAATAATAATAATAATACAAGTAATAATAACCACAATCAATATCATCCACAGAGGCAAAACTATACAAGCAATAACACTGACTGTGATGTAAAAGAGTACAGGAGCAAGTCCTGTCTCCTTTATGTAATCGTGACTTTCTACAACAATTTTTCTGGCGTATGGGATTACCTAGCTTTAGGAAAAAGAAGCCAGGGAAGGCTAGCATGTTTAGTATTCAAATAACACTACAAGCGCCAGCACACATAACCCAAAAGTGTTTTTCTTTGAAAATATGATGGTTTAAATTACAAATAAACTATTTTAGTATACCTTTACAATAAATATAAACATATATACCTTTTATCAATACTACAAAAAAGATATACTCGTTGGGAACAGCATAAGACCATTTTAAATATACATAAAGGCTGGGCAAAATAAAATAATAATAATAATAATAATAATAATGATAATGACGATGATAATAGTAATGATAATAAGGATGATAGTAATGATGATAATAATGATTACAATAGTGATGATAATGATAATAATAATAATATTAATAATAATAATAATAATAATAATAATAATATTGGCAGTTTTTTATTGAAAGGTCTGTTGTTTATACAACAAAGTCCTTCGTCAAAAATGGTATGAACAAAAAAACAAAGGAAGAATGGAAATACCCAGTGTGACAACCCCATTTAAACCAGGAGATCTAAATTATCGTTGATAAGGTGAACAAAAAAACAATCATTATAAATTAAAATATCTCTTAAGACCATCGAGCTCAAAAAAGATGAAGATAGGAACATTCAAATATAAAAGGGCTCGATAAGAAAGTATGCACAGCTGTAGTGTTTCGCAAGGATGATGTACGTCCTGTCGTTGTGGGTCAATCAAGCTGTGTAGGAAAGTGACTGAACTTCTGGACTGATTGGCGTGAACACGAGGAAAGGATCTGGGCATAAAATGCACTATTGAGAATGGCTAGGATCTTTTAGTAGGCGTTGGAGAGTTAACGAAATGGTATAAGCCGATGGACCATAATTATGATGATGACGATGATTATTAGGATGATAATATGCAGAAGGTTGGTGATGAACACCACAAACCTACAACCCCTAAAAAAATTTCATATGGTACAACAATTAATGGGCAAGCAATTAAGTAAAATGGAGCCATTTGCACACCAATTCAATCTATATTTTAAAATATGCACATCACAAAATATACCTGATAAAGCACGTGCCAGGCTGCATATATATTCTGTTCAAACTTGCCCAATTCTAATTCACTTGTAAATTGAAGGACCCAAGTGCTTTTTTGTGACGTCATTGAATCGCTGTCGTCACTATCCAATAGCTGTATGAATAAACAAAAAGGTATTAATCTCATTTTCAGGGGAACCAAGTGGTACAGGTGGTATATTTACAACTTTCGTCCAGAGCTGTTTAGATTATAATAAGGGTTATGGAAAACAGATAACAAAATCAGCTAACATTTATTAACCAATTAGGTGTTTTTATTCTAGAAGAGGCACAATGTTTGTGCGTGAATGTGTGTCATTACTTGTATGAATCTCTCTGTATCGATGTTTTCCTCTGCCTGACCGCCTCTCAACTTCAATTCCTGTTTTTGATGCTCTACCTCTTTCTGCCTGCCAGCCTGCCTGCCCATTTGTCTGTCTCTGTCTCTGTCAGTCAGTCTCTCTGTCTGTCTGTCTGTCTGTCTGTCTGCGCGTGTGTGTGTGTGTGTCTCTCTCTCTCTCTCTCTCTCTCTCTCTCTCTCTCTCTCTCTCTCTCTCTCTCTCTCTCTCTCTCTCTCTCTCTGTCTTTCTTAAAGATTTCCACAGAAAGACAAGGGAAACGTTAACAATGTGTGGAGCATTTCACTTTTCACCCAAAGAGCCATGTTGATAGGGGTGTATAGATGTTCGAAAAAATGGAACGGAGAAATGTCATAGGCAATGCAGAGTTCAAAGCAATGACAAGACAGGAACTGAGGAAGAGGTCGAATGGAAAACAGCTTCATGGCAAGTTCATCTGGGAACTTCCAGAGGCGCTTGATAAGGAAAAAACATGGCAATGGTTGTCGAAATCTGATTTAAAGGTTGAGACAGAAGCTCTAATATGTGTTGCACAGGAGCAATCAATCAGGCCAAACTATGTGAAGTATCACATTGATAAAATGGCTGATAGAATCGATTGTGTTGTAAGAAAGGTGAGTGTGCAGCACATTCTTTGTGGTTGCCAGAAATTGACTCAGAAGGAATACAAAAAGTGCCACGACAATGTTGCGAAGAAAGTTCAATGGGACATCTGTAAGTGAAATGGGTTGATGTATAGCAAAAAGTGGTACGAACATATACCTGTGGCCGAGAATGACGATGTTTGACGCTGAGGCAAGAAGACCTGGCCTGATTCCTGTTTTCAAGAAAGACCAAATGGTGCCAATAATTGACAGTGCTTTGCCGGCTGATGTAAACGTGGAAAAAGAAAAGAATAAGCTGGAAAAGTACCAGCATTTGAAAAGAGAGATCAAAAGATTGTGAAAACTGAAGAAAGTAGAGTTAGTGCCTGTTGTTATAGAGGCCCTCGGGAGTGTGAGCGAGGGATTTAAATAGTGGCTTGAAAAACTTGAGATACAGTATCAAGCTGGTGTTATGCAAAAGACTGCCTTGTTGGGAACTGCGAGAATTTTACGGTATGTATTGGAAATGCGAAACAAACCTGTCAGTCCATGGTCATCTGTTATTACCCACCTGGCCGTAAAATGACGGCAATAAGAAAATTCTGACACAAATGTGAAAAATAACATGATGATAGTAATAATAATAACAACAATATAGAATTGATGATAAAGGTAAAACACTGGTAAAATTAATATACGCCAAACACAACTCCAAAAATAAATAACAATTTGCAAAAATGATCTCAAAAATGGTTTTCATAATACGTACCAATAAGCAATAATTTCTCTCTATGTTGTCCACACATACTCGTGTTATATCCTGCATGGATACCATTGCAATCAGATGAACTTTACCTGTTCGTAGCTGTATCTGAAAAGTGTATACCTACAAGAAGGCATTGAAGAAAACAGATCAAAACGTAGGTCAAGAAAACGACTCCAAATAAAATACAAGATCAAACAAAAAAGTTTTCTTAAATCTTGAATAAATTGCCAAACTTGAAAGCCCCAGGTTCAGACCTAGTGCAGGGTTTCAATTCCACTCTCCATGTAGGCTCAGAGTGGAATTGATATGCGGTAATGAGAGCTTAGGTTAAGTCCTTATTAAAAGAGACATCTTCTAAGGTGAGTCCTTATCGCCATTGCTCTTTGTAATTTGCGTGATACCTCTTAGCCATATCCTCAGAAATATGGAGCAGGGATATCACATCGAAAAATATCAGCAAAAGATTAATCACCTGTTATTCATGGACAACCCAAGGCTGTATGCTAATAGTCAAAAGGAATTAGATTCGCTTGTACAGACGGTCATTATCTTCAGTAATGATACTGGAATGCAATTTGGTATTGAGAAATGAGCTGTCTTGAGAATTCACAGTGGAGTGATGAAAAGTATATCTGGTACTTCCTGATGATTGTAAAATCAAAGGCTTGAAAGAAGGAGTGGGTTATAAATACCTTGGAATTCTAGATGCTGATGTAGTCAAGAGTAAGGACATGAAAGACAACATATCTAAAGAATACAAAAGACGAGTTAGAAAAATTCTGGAAACCAAACTGAATGGGGGAAATCTTATCCAGGCCATCAAGACATACGTTGTTTCATTGATTAGATACTCGGCTGCTTTCATTGACTGGACGGTAGAAGAAATGAAACAACTTGGTGAAAGAATTAGGAAATTGCTAACGATGCACAAGGCCCTCCACCCAAAAAGGGATGTTGACCGGCTTTACCTACCAAGTAAGGTAGGTGGCAGAGGACTATTGGGTGTCGAAAACACAATACTGCAGGCAAGGGCTAGTCTAAACAGCTATGTTGAAAGTAGTAAAGAAGAGTTGATTATTGCTTCTATGAGTGTGAGAGAGGGGGGCGACGGATATCAACGAAAATGCTGGCATGTTTAACAACAGAAGGAGGAGTGAACGAACTATGAAAAAACTATTGACAATGGCAAAAGAAACAACAAGTGTAGAATGTGCAATCAGAGTGATAAGACGATCACCCATATACTTCCCGAATGTCCCAAGCTTACACAGAGAGAATATAAAAGGAGGTATGATTGGGTTGGTAAAAGAATTCACTGGGAAGTGAGTTAATTTAATGGAATAACAGCCTCTCCTAAGTGGTATGACCACAATCCTCAGGCAGTGATTGAAAATGAAAAATGCAAAATATTGTGAGACTTTAATCTCCACACTGATCATATCCTTGAGGCACGTAGATCTGATAAAGACATCAATATGTGTACCATTTTAGATTTTGCAGTACCTTATGATTCTAGAGTAAATATAAAATTCTTCTCACCCCAGCCTTAGTTACGGCAATACCACAAGGGTATAACGATTCTTCTCCAGCCTTCACAGAACTTGTCCTTCCCATTTTCTACAAAACGATAATGAAAGAAATTAACAAAAAACTGATCCATCATAACATGACAAAATTCTAAACTGGGTAACAGGTTAAATGTATTCCAGTACAGTGAAGAAGGTATATAAAAACTAACGTTTTATACCTAACCTTTAAAAGCTATTTGATTACTTAAAAAATGGTACAAAAAAAAGATGATCGCTCTGTTCTCAAATATCTTATGGTTTTGTTGATATGCTGAATATTTTCCAAATAACGTCTCTTCTTCGTGTGCAAGAGCTTCCTGATAGGTCCGTCCATGGTCAACTTTATACGTGATAACCTTACCTTAACCTTACCACAATATTCAAAGAGGTAAACGTGCAGAGAGAGCTGAAACCATGTAAAATAACACACCGGCCTAAAGTGGAGTATCAATGTGAACAGTTGCAAAAAACACTTATCAACAAAAACACTCGAGGGACATCGGGAGAAAAGGAGAATTCCATTTGAAGCAGAGTACTTTGCTGGATTTATATTCCCAAATGATAATACTACGTGACATTTACATCGTTTCAAGCCAAAATGGAAAGAGCATGTAAGTAAAAGTAGATAGGTGTCATACAAAAACGATAACACCGTGTAAACCACTATTTTTGTCGGTTCAAACCATAAAACTACGCTACAATGTAAATACGTTACTTGTAGTCGAGTATTTTAATTCCATACAAAACACTTAGCAGTTTTAACTAAGTCTCCAATTCCTTGTAAAACATGGCATTTGCATTGTTTCATTGAAAATCCAAAAGGCAAGTACAACATAGCACACTGAGCACAAAACCAATATTCCAATTTAATATAAAACATGACACTGACATAGTTTTGACCAAAACTCCCACCTGAACGAAAAAGTATATATATTGTTTCAACCCAGTTTACCAACTTTATGAAAAACATGGTACTGGCTTATTTTTTACCAAAAAATCCCACATTTGCGTAAAACACAGCACATTGATACAGTATGGACTCCATTCTCCATTCCGTGCAAAATACGCCACTTACAGAACAACAACTCAGAAACACAAATTGTTGGAGCTTCAGCTTGAAAGTATCCAGGTTAAGTATTCCTGTCGATAGCTGGGCCTTAAAGAAAACACAGTCCTTTCAAATTAATTGTCTTACCGCATCAGCCATTACTAAACAAATTGACATGATCCAATCATTGGCCATTTCTTCGCAATCAGCTGCCAAGTCCAGGATTGAAGAAACACCATCCTTACCATAAATCTAGAGCCAGTAAATAAGTTTATTTTTAACAAATAATACCTCGGATATCAGTTTGTGTTAGAGCTCATAAATAGCTGGTATCCAGTTATATCTCAAGTAAAGTTGTTATAACATCAAAAAAGAGTATCACAGTTTGATTTACAATAATAAACTGATAACGCGTATGAATGAGTCATGTGCAGGGTCCGCTAAATTAATATAGGGGCATTGTAGGTACAACACTAACCCCCCCGGCAACAACCACGCCGCCTCCCCAAAGATATACATACCTTATAAGACAACTATTTTTCCAAGGCATTCACTATATATAGTATTGTGTTCAAATACTATTGGGAAAGCATCTTTAAAAGCCCGCTTGGTCTACGAAGGACCCTACACCCTGCCTACAGCCAAAAGTCAAAACGCAATTTACTACGTCAAACAACTGTACTACACGTTGTTTTAACTGAGACACCAGTTAAAAAGCACAAAAGGAAGTGTATGCGTTCGTCAGTAAGTAGTTAAGTGCTCTTTGATGAAAGAGCCGTCTACCTATTTTACTTCCGCCTTCCCACCCTTTCTCTGTCTCTGTCTGCCTGTATTTCTGTCTGTCTGTCTCTATCTGTCTGTCTTTCTGTCTTTGTGACTGGTCCCTTTCAAACATTCGCGATTATCGCGAAACAGTCTTCAGACATTCACAAGAATTTCCAGCAGCAATTACAAAAATCAAGCAATACTATTAATTCTGAAACATCCCAGAGGGCCTACATAATGAAAATGTAGTTAATTTTCCTTTGACTTTAATAAAAACAATAACAATATAATAACAATAATAAGATAATTATTATATTATTATTAGCAGTATTACTACTACTACTACTACTACTACTACTACTACTACTACTACTACTATTACTACTACTACTACTACTACTACTACTAATTTTTAAGTTATCGTTTTGTATGGCTGCACACACTCTTAATAAAAAACGAAAAATAAACGCTAATAAAATTTTAATAATAACAAGTGATGATACCAATAATAATTATTGTAATTCATTTAAACATTATTACTATTATTATTACTCCTATTATTATTATTATTTACTTATTTATTTTCATTATTATTATTTACTAATATATTTTCATTATTATTATTTACTTATTTATTTTTATTATTAGAGAAAAGATGATACAGTTGAAGGTACTGAATATTTTCCCCTCCGCACCATGCTTCCCAATACTTTATTTTTCTCTGATCACATGATCAACAAACCTTAACTGCCTTTGTCTTATAACTTTTAATAGTGACTTTGCTTCATTACCAATAGCTAGGACTTCAACATTAATCACCATCGTCACCAATGATACATTTAACATGCATTTTATCATTTTTTAACGTCACTTTCCCCAGCCAATTGGGACTCAGACGGTGCCGTTCAGAGGGACTTTGTTTTGGCAGTGGGGAATTTCTTGGCTGGGTGCCCTTCCTGACGCCAACTAATGGCTTTTTCCTTTGTAAAGTTCCAAATTCTCCTCGCCCGCTCGAGGAATTGAACCCGGAACCTCTTGGTTTCGGTACAACTGCACTAACCATCACGCCACTCCATGTCTTTTATCAACACAAGTAAGAAAAAAAAAGCAAACCTACGCGAAACATATGACTGCGATCTTTGTCTTTTACTCTAACACAACCACCGCATTTGTTTCTGCAAAATAAATTGAAAAATAACATTAAAGTGCATTATGAAAAAACAAACTACAACTAAACCCATGTGCGAAAGAAACTTGTAGAATTACACCAATATGATTTTTATGGTCCTTACTAAACAAAGCCTATTATTAACTTTCAAATCAGTCCATTACAAACTAAAACTAAGCCTTCATTGCTCTTTTAACACAACTAAACCTAGACTTCCACTAAATAGCTCAAATCAGTTCATTGCAAACTAAAACTAAATCTTCTTTGTTCTTTAAACACAACTAAACCTAGATTCTTACTAAATAGGTCAAATCAGATTATTAAAAACTAAAACTAGAATTTCATTATCTTTCTTAACATAACTAAACCTGGACTTTTACTAAACAAGTCAAATCAATCCATTGCAAACTAAAACTAAATCTTCGTTCTTCTTTAAACACAACTAAACCTGGACTTCTACTAAACAGGTCAAATCAGATTATTAAAAACTAAAACTAGAATTTCATAATTTTCTTAAAATAAATAAACCTGGACATTTACTAAA